>OU744733.1:31296438-31471438 GCA_916613615.1 Steromphala cineraria | reverse complement strand
GTTAGACCAACAAATTATTTTAATCTTTTGTGGTTTCCATGGGAACATGACTAAAACAGTAACTCTTCGACCAAGTCTTTTGTCCGGAGCATATCTCCCAAACTATTCATGCTATCTTCACCAAACTTCATACACTTATCAACCATAATCCCTAGATGTGCCATTTGAGGATTAGACCATCACATTTTTTAAATTTTTGGAAACATGACTAGAACAGTGATTCTATGATAAATTTCTTTGTCCTGAACATATTTCATGAAATATACATCTCAGCTTCACCAAATTTGCTACATATGTCAATCATGATTGCTGGATATGCCTTGTGAGAGTTAAACGATATAATATGGATTTTCTTCTCTGTGGTTTCTTTAGAAAACATAACTTACAAAGTGACTCAACAAATATAATTTTGTCCTCAGTGCATCTCGTAGAATATTCATGATAACTACCTCAAATTTGAAACAAAGATCAACCATTATCTCTAGATGTTACGTACCCTTTTAATTGTAAAATCTATTAATGAATTCGGTATTTGGGTTTCAGTTGAAAGAAGACTTACACAATGACTTACTGTATACTCAACTATCATACTTTAACCAATATTAATCAGTTTTACTATTTGAAATTCTTTGAACAAAGTGGGGAGCGGGGGTATGTGAGCATTGCTCGCTTCTTCACTTGTTTCAAACAATTTCACTTTGTCAAGTGTACAAAACTTTACTTTGACATTAAATACATGTACTGTTTGAAAAAGCTTACTTCTGTTACAAGCTGATTGCTAGTTCTGATGAAGCCAGATGAAACAAGAAGACATAGTCATCAACATCCCCCGCCAGATTTGGTCTTATTTTAAATTAAGTCAGAACCTCCTCCTAAATACCTGAGTGTACTCAAAAATATCATGACACCAAGCTCCGGAAAAATATTTGCGCGGTTCTGATTTTTGAACTCCATCAAGGTATTGATACCCTGAAGGCACACATCAAATTTTATGATCCTATCTGTAACAGTTTCTGAGAAAAATTGGCTCCTTTGAAGACACCTCGAACAGAGTCCCAAAAAAACGTAACAAGGGCAATAACTACAGAAAAAATATTTGCGCGGTTCTGATTTTCGAACTCCATCAAGGTATTGATACCCTGAAGGCACAAAAAAAATTTGATGATCCTATCTTAAACAGTTACTGAGAAAAATTGGCTCCTTTGAAGACACCTCGAACAGAGTCCCAAAAAAACGTAACAAGGGCAATAACTCCGGAAAAAATATTTGCGCGGTTCTGATTTTCGAACTCCATCAAGGTATTGATACCCTGAAGGCACACACCAAATTTGATAATCCTACCTTTAACCGTTTCTGAGAAAAATTGGCTCCTTTAACTCGGACGGACGCACGCACGCACAGAGCTCAAACCTATATCCCCCTTCCACTTGGTGGCGGGGGATAAAAAGTACCCAGCAAGCCTACCTAGCTTTTGGGACTTACACATTAAAGGACCTGTCAAACCGTGTGAAAAGCTGATTAGTTTGTCCAGTTTCCAGTAGCACTGGTGCCTAGAAATGTTCAATAATTATCTACAACTCTGAAAATCAGTCATCATTTGTAATATTAATATATCCAATTTGATACATTGTACAACAGTTATTATCTTACCTTACAGTAAAATACTCGTTTTTGATTGGCTGATCATCGAATCGTTTTATCTTATGTACCCCTCGAGTCTCACTTCTCACGGTGTACAAATTTCATGTACCCCGCTGCCATAGCAACAGCTCCTCTCCGAGAAGAGGTGTCGCATAACGTAAAGATGACGTTTAACCAAATGACACACGCAATGTGCAGAGTTTACGTAGGTTCGATCAGCTGTTTTCGTGATTATTAATTATAAATTTGTTTTCTCATCATTCTATGTTTTATTTCGAAACAAATTCTGCATTACATTACTTGCACATGCTATAGAATTAAAAGCAAAAGGTTTTTAAGCATGTTTAGGCCAGAAGTTTTACGTAACACGATTCATAACAATATCAGTCGGATTGGCTGACGCCATTTTGTTTACATTAAGGGTCAAGGCCGTCCTAACGGTGATGGCTCATCCGTTCACGGCAGTCAAACTAAAATTTATGTATTTGTTTCTGACATGACGGTAAGATAAATACGTTTTATGCTTCTCCCTCGGGTAATACAGTCTGATGTACCATCTTTGTAGAAATGTCAGCCCTCGCCTTGCGGCTCGAGCAACATTTCTACAAAGATGGTACATCAGACCGTATTACCCTCGTGAGAAGCATACAACTTATATTATATCTAACTGTGGACATGAGTTGCTTCCATATATAATATACCAGTATATTGATGACTTTTCCCCTATCTGACGCCGCTAAAGGCTGCAATACTGCCCAAGTGGCACTAAACAATAACTCACTCACTCCCCTATCTGAATTGTCCCCGTTTTCATTCTTAGACACTGCCGGAGTCGATGCGAGTGTGCAGCACAATGTTGTCCAACAATACAGAATCCCCGCTCGTCTTCCGCCTCAAGGTGAACAAACCATTCTTCCTCATGAACCTCAGCCCCACCACCAACAAGGGAACAGAATCTCGCTCTCTGGAGACAAACTTCCATACACTGAAACCTCAACACAACCTCCTGGTGAGTAATAATAACTCTTTGTTGCCCATTGTAAATTTGAAAAAAATAACTTTTGTGCCCATGGCAGCCAAAGTTTAAGCATTTTAATACCCTTTTATCACTTAAGTACCAAGCAAGGAAACAAAAACTTCGATCTTCTCTTTTGGAATTGTGCGTCTGGGAATCGAACCCAACATCCCATGTGATGAGCAGAAGCTCTACCAACTGAGCGACATCCCAGTCTTGTACACAATTTGTAGCAGAGAAAATAAATATTGATTGACTCATGGCTACTTTACATTATAATCTCTTTTGAGGAATAAGTCATGTAGATAGCAAACTTGTTTATTAAATAGTGCAATTTTTGAGAATTGATGTTTTTATATCTACAATGAAGCATCGCTTGAGTCCTAAAAACCTCTTTCTGTTTCTGTCTAATATCTTAGAAATAAGGATAGTAACTTGATTAATACAATTTTTAGCTCATCAGGCCTAGAAAGTTGAAACTTTGTGTGCAAACTCCTAAGTTAGATAAGGAGGATTCCAAATTGTACATTTGGTGATCCTGTGGTCCAAAGTAAGGGGGGAACCACATTTGCCACACCCTAAAGCAAAATTGATATGAAGCCAAATGAGCTACAGAGCCACTGGCTCTATTTTTGAAAATATATTGAGTTTTTGGTAATTATGATCATCATTTTCAGGTGAAGGTAGCATTCCAGACGAGCACAGAGCTTCTTGACACCCAGGACACGGATAGCGGAGACGAGGCCGGATTACTCTCAGGACGTAAACTTGAGATACAGGACGATCTTGTCATTGAGTTCAACAACTCCACACTGCAGGTAGGTCTCATAAATTGAAAAGTATATATATACACAACAAAATAAGTTTAAACAAGAAGACATGGTCATCAACATCCCCTGCAAAATAAGTTTTCATTAAAGCTCACAATATTTTCTTACATGGGCCATAACTCTGTAAAATGTAATTGCATACATCTCATTTTCATCTCAACTCCATGACGGTATTGATACCATGAAGACACACAGCAAGTTTAGTAAAACCTATATTAAACAGTTTCTGAGAAAAGTTGTCCCCTTTGACGATACCCTCGAACACAGTACAAAAACATGGAACAAGGGCAATTACTCAGTAAAAAATTTTTGCGGTTCTGATTTTTTAAAATCCATCAATTGATACCCTGAAGATACACAGCAAAATTTGGTTATCCTATCTTATATAGTTTTTGAGAAAAGCTGTCCCCTTTAACTCGGACGGACGGACACACGGACGGAGCCCAAACCTATATCCCCCTTCCACTTTGTGGCGGGGGATGATAACTTGAAACCAAAAAAACACACAAACGTTATGGATCACCCCTATTTTCAATATTGAGATATTCTACAAATGTTCAATATAATGCAAAAGTATTGCATATGAAGATGGTACTTACCAGTAACTCTTGTTATGTCCAGTTTATATCCTTTTTCACTTTATTTAACTACTAAGTAGATATAATTTAAAATGCAATCTTCATCTGACCTAGGCAAGGGATAAAGGATGATCTGTAAAAATGTACTTATAACATAATGGTAGAATATTTTATGACAGGAATAGATAATAATTACCCTCTGATTAAAGTAAATAACTTTCCTTTCCGTCTATTAGACTTAGCCAATGACAACAATATCGCCTTAAAGGGGCAGTAGCACGTTTTAGGGGGAATATAAGGTGATGTCAGGAAAATGAAAATAAATGGTTCCAATTGAAAGACAATGTATTTAAACTAAATAGAGCAGAAATAAGTCAAATATATAATGTAAAGTTTAGCCATGCGATTAATGTTTCTTACACAAAATGAATTAAAGGTGTTCACACAAAAATGGCCGCCAATGGATTTTAGGTGAATCTTCATACTTTGTCTTCTGACTATGGATGATTGGCTTGAGTAATGAGATTTTTGACACTGTCAAAATAATAGATTTAACATTAACTAACAATTATCAGTGAAAAATTTAAAATATAAAATTGTCAAAAAACGTGCTACTGCCCCTTTAATGGAGCCAAATGATAAGTCACTCACTCAATCATTTATCTATCATCTAAGGCTTTCTAGGATGTTCAAATATCCAGCAGTCCAATCATATGGTTTGACTTTGATCTAGACCAAATTTTGTTCCTAATATTTTGTTTAATTTTATCCTACAGCGTGTTCCCCTCCATGCAACACTAGCAGTTCCCGAGATCCATCTCTCGAAGCAGTCGTTGGACTTCGGGACATGTCTAGTAGGACAGGAACGCATCATGGAGCTTCTCATCTCCAACAGTACCGCCTCCCACAGCTTCTGGTCAACAGCCATTGGTCAGTTTTAGATTTCCTGCCGTTTGATTGGTTAAATTTTGGAGTAAATTCCAAAACTCATTTCATTATGTTCGGGGACAACTATCATTAGTTTGTTGAAGTGTATGCTCCCTATGATGGCTGACATTTGGCCCAAGAGATGCAAGACAGTATCTCACTCACTCAGTTTTATGTTTAATGCCTTATTGGTTCCTATAAATTGTCATGAATTTTTTTAATTACGAGAGTTTTTTCTCAAAGCTAATATGTTAATGTCGCATGTTCATCTTCCAGAGACCAAATCGGACACATGTGTGTCAGACACGTTCCAAGTGCTGCCCTCTGGTGGACTGTTGGATGCACACATCACTCACGTCAGCAACAGCAGCGCCCTCATCAGGGTCCATTTTACTGCCAAGTGAGTTATATAGACATAATACATGCGTACATTATCTCCTTGAGTGACGGCGTTAAACAATAACACACTCACTCTCTTTTGAGCGAAAAAGGACTGCTGACTTTGATGGATATACAACTTCTCTATTCTGTATAGATGATCTTTTGGATATATTCTAATATCTTTTTCAAGCAGTCCAGCCCTACCTCCCATTGATTTTGTGATTTAAATTGCCCTCTATCACTCTGAGTATCCCACAAATGTGAAGCCACGTAAAATTGTCATGGAAGTGTATGAAATAGGCTTGAAAAGTAGCAAGCCCAAACTGTTGTCTGGGCAGTTTGAATAGTAAAACTAAGAAAAATCTTGAAAACTAACTGTCCTGACAAAAAGATACCAGTTTCTGTGAAAGGCTGTCAAACAGACTAAAGGATATGCAATAGTAATTTTATCTGCTAGACTTCTGATGAGACAAAGATTTAAGTCGACTTGGTCTCAAGGCAATTTTTCTTTAGGTAGTTAAATATTCTCAAAATAAGTTTTATCCATGTTTTGAATTAAACTTAGATACTCACTATGTTGTGCTTACCCTAAAGTGGCAAAAGTGACTAAAGTCAACATCAAAATAAAAAAAAAATTATTTTTGTATACAGACATTTAAATATTCATAGTAAGTGAATACAAAAGTTAGTGATAAAAAATAAAAGAATTGAATTCTAGATTAATATGATATTGTGTTTTCTATATCTTGCAGACATGCAGAAAACTACGAGACAGTGTTCGTGTTTCAAGGAGCGCTGGGTGAGGAGTCCAAGAGGTTATATGTCAGAGGTCAAGGTTCATACGATGGAAAGCATGAGGCTGTACTGAATATCTAGCCCCAGAAAATTTGTATGCAACTTGTAGATAGGTGTTTTATTTCATATTCGATTTCTCGTTGAACTATTTCTGAAAACTTTATTTTTTATTCTGGTACATTCCAAATCTTATTAAAATCAGATGAGCATATCACCCGTTTCAATATTTGGCCCTTATCACTATAAAGATATGGCTTGTAAAAAACTCAACTAAACTTAATGGAAATATAACGAAAAACATTATACAAGCAGGATATGATCTGATTTCAATGAGACTGGGTAATAGAGGATAATTCATCTGTGATTATCCTACAGTGTTTTTAAAGAAATGACTTTTAATCTTGTGTTTGCCTCACATAATAAGTTTGTAAGTTGGTACATCAACTTTTCGTACATCCTCTTATTGTTTGTGCTCAGTGATATCGTCCTACTCTGGCTCTGTAGCTGAAATACGCCTGAGCAGCATTTAACAAAAACTTCATCACTGATCTGACCTACAAATAGAGTATGATGAAAGGCCTAGAACAGTCCTCGAAACTTTTAGACAACAATAAAGAAGATGTTATCCATGTTTAATCAATATTTGATATTTGAGAGTATTGCTCTTCTTTCAAACAGCTTTAAGATGACAGTTTACTTTTACTATGTTTCCCAAAATTCTGTTGTAAAAGTTTTATGTCGATATTGGGACAGGTTGATGGAAAGTTTGGTATTTGAAATTGTACATGAACACAATTACAAATTTGTATTAAAATTGGCGTAAATTGCTTATTCATTTTGTTTTATTTCAGTTTTGTAGGCCATTGGCCCATGTACAATTGGAATATAATTCACAAAATAAGAGTAGCAAATCAAAGTATAAAACAGTAGTTAAGTTATTACAGAAGACATAGCACGCTTTCTAAGAGCAAGAGCTTCCTTACAATAATTTGCACATTTAAACAATGAATTACTACATTTGCTGTTGATTAACTTAAGATAATATTCTAATGTGTTACCCTGTCTACAAGTTTGAAAATAGTTTTCCCTGATTGAAGCATATGTGTCACATACAAACAAAAAGTGAATTTCATCTTCAATCAGGCCATATTCACACATTTTACAGATTCTATTCACATTAAAACCTCGAATATTACAACTCAGGGGAAGTGCATGTAATCTTAATAAACAAATAGTTCTTCGGATTGCTATATGATTAATAGAAGATACATAATATTCAATACTTAACAACGATTTAACTTCTTTGAAATATCTAAGATGTAAAGACTCAATTATTTTACCAAGAATATTTTGTTTATTACAGTCCATAATTCGGTTCTTGAAATTAGAAATAAAACATGTAATATCGCCAACATCCTGACTGTACCATACAAATCCGAAACCAAAGGAACATAACAGATATTTAACCGACGTTGCCCAAGTTATTCTGCCAACTGAATCTAATTTCCTCATAAGAAGATAAGACTTTTTTTGATAACGATCTTCTGACATCCTCAACAATTTACACCAATAATTAATGCACCTTACGTAACAAGGCAAAAGTGAGCACGGCTCACATACCCCCGCCTGTAGTTTGACCGCCTTCACGTAACATTAATTTGAAAATTTATGAAAATTACTCGTTGAATGATTATGACTTTGAACACAATGGTCTTGCAAACCTAATAAAAGTACCGAGGGTACAGAAGCTCACCTTAAAATGAATGATTGATTATGGCTGCCATCATGATTTTTTTATCTTTTAAAATACTAGTCTTCTTTTGGAAACGACTAGAGCTTGAACAAACATTAATACACGAATGATATAATCATGATAAGTTAACAAGCAGTAGGTTTTTGTATAACTTTTTTGTATATCTATGGCTGAATTGGTGACCATCTTGTACTTTTTAATCTTCAAAATGCTACTTTTATGTGGGCATCCGTATTAATTTCATTATGATATCTTGATTGGTTTAGGTGTATCCATTTAAATGTCATTCATTACTTACAGGATGGTGGGCACTTACATTTGTTTTGTAGTGAATCATTAATATGATTTCAAGATTATTTCACTGATGGTTATGCTGCATGGGATATTGAGAATCCCAAAAGTACAGATTTTTCAAGGAAAATGAATGACTGATTGAGAGGAAAGTCATAAACACAGCAATGCATAAGACACGTTTATTTTGTTCACATAATATTTACATGTCAAGTGACCATGAGATGTCTTTCATTAAAGTATCAATTTATTTAACACTCATACAGTACTATAATGGTAAACATTTTTGCATTGTCAAATCAACAGAGATATGACAAATCAAATTTCCTTACTTTTCTTACTAAACCCTTTTCGATTTTCATCTGCATATTTATTCCACATCAACTTATCATGTAGATTGCTAAACACAAAGCTTATTGTAGACAATTTTTGTGTAAGTTGTTATTCTTAGAAAGAACATATCTCTGTCATGAGAAAACAAGTCCATAACTTTTATTGCATACACATGGGCCATGGCCATATAGCATAATGCTCTACCATATCAATTGGGTCAGGTTGATTATGCAACAGACTAGCAGCTGCCACTGTGATGCTAGCAGCCTGCCTTGGGATGTGTATTAGACAGGATAGTGGAATATCTGAACTCTGGTTGACCCCTTATGTGTGGTATTTAAAGGAATATAAGGGAGATACCATTGTTTAAAATTTAACATGTTTAATGTGATTTGGTTTTTGCAGCTAGTTGCCATAAACATTTTAAACAAATTAATCATTTATGTTTGTCTTTCATCTTAATTTTTTTTTAGAAACACTTAAAAATATAGAACAACTTGCACGACAATCTTAAATATTCCATATTAAAGATAATATTATGATTAGTAAGTTAAAATTAGAGAATTAATATGGTGCCAGTGATCACTTGATGAAAGCATAAAATTTAATAATAACGATGTGTCATCTGCAGCTGAAAAGTCAATATGGCTGCTATTGCGGCCATCTTGGATTCTCAAAACTGAAACATCTACCTTTCTGTGCGGAATCACTATAGGTATAACATACTACAATATAAAAATGATATCTAGATTGGTTTAGGAGAAATAGTCTTTGTCATGAAATCTAATTTAAAATTCAATATGGCTGCCATGGCGGCCATATTGGATTCTCAAAACTTTAACGTCTACCTTTCTGTGCGGAATCACCATGGGTATAACATACTACAATTTAAGAATGATATCTGTATTCGTTTAGAAGGAGTAGTCTTTTTCATGAAATCTAATTGAAAATTCAATATGGCTGTCATGGCGGCCATCTTGGATTCTCAAAACTGAAACGTCTACCTTTCTGTGAGGAATCGCCATGGGTATAACATACTACAATTTAAGAATGATATCTGTATTCATTTAGAAGGAGTAGTCTTTTTCATGAAATCTAATTGAAAATTCAATATGGCTGTCATGGCGGCCATCTTGGATTCTCAAAACTGAAACGTCTACCTTTCTGTGAGGAATCGCCATGGGTATAACATACTACAATTTCAGAATGATATCTGTATTCATTTAGAAGGAGTAGTCTTTTTCATGAAATCTAATTGAAAATTCAATATGGCTGTCATGGCGGCCATCTTGGATTCTCAAAACTGAAACGTCTACCTTTCTGTGGGGAATCACCATGGGTATAACATACTACAATTTCAGAATGATATCTGAATTAGTTTAGGAGGAGTAGTCTTTTTCGTGAAAGTTTACGGACGGACGGACAGACAGACAGACAGACGGACGGACGGACGGACAGACAGACGGACGACGGACGAAGCGCCATGACATAAGCTCACATTTACTTTGTAAAGGTGAGCTAAAAACTATTTTACTTCATAACAGCCGCGGCTATGTAGTTTTTGAATAAAATTCTGGGAACCCTGGAATTACCCCTAAAAGGCACAACAGCACTATACAGTTTTGTTTTGTTTACAGTTGAAAATCGTCCCAATAGCGAATCGTCCTGTTAACTGGGTCATTTTTCTTAAGAAATATAGACACATTGTTTGAAAAATCTTTGTCCGTAAGGTGAGATTTACGGATATACGGAGTCCGGGTATCTGAGGTTCGACTGTATACTTCCATACCAAATTTGAAGTGTGCAAGTCATTTGGTATTTATATATGCTCCGGGAAAAAAAAAAAAAAATTGGACCGTTTTTGGTCAAAATTTCAAAAATTATTCAGAACATTGAGCTGAAACCCCTAAAAGGCACAACAGCACCATATAGGCTACTTCCATACCAAATTTGTAGTTTCTAAGTGGTATATTATTTTAGTAATGCTCCTGAAACGAGACAAAGTCCAAAAATAGGACCGTTTTTGGTCAAAATTTCAAAAATTATTTGGACCATTGAGCTGAAACCCCTAAAAGGCACCACAACACCATATAGGCTACTTCCATACCAAATTTGAAGTTTCTAAGTGGTACAGTTTTTGAGTAATGCTCCGGAAACGAGACAAAGTCCAAAAATCAGACCGTTTTTGGTCAAAATTTCAAAAATTATTTGGACCATTGAGCTGAAACCCCTAAAAGGCACCACAGCACCATATAGGCTACTTCCATACCAAATTTGAAGTTTCTAAGTGGTACAGTTTTTGAGTTATGCTCCGGAAACGAGACAAAGTCCAAAAATCGGACCGTTTTTTGTCAAAATTTCAAAAATTATTTGGACCATTGAGCTGAAACCCCTAAAAGGCACCACAGCACCATATAGGCTACTTCCATACCAAATTTGAAGTTTCTAAGTGGTATAGTTTTTGAGGAATGCTCCGGAAACGATTTCGGACGGACGCACGGACGGACGGACACGCGGAGCGCTATATACCCCCGACTACGTCGTAGCGGGGGTATAATAATCCACATAAATGCTTAATCTGCCACAATCTGCTAAAATACCATTACTAGAGACATGCTTTCCGACACCAAGTACATATTTACAAAAATTAGTGTGAAATATTTCAATAGATTTCCTTTCCTCAAATCCCCAAATTTCAGAGCCATACAATAATACGGGTTTAACCTTACTATCAAACAATTTGAACATCAAACCAACCGGCATATTAGGGTATTTGATAGATAACCTTTTCAAAGAAAAAAGTGCCTTACTCGCCTTACTAAGTTTTGTACACACTTTGTCCAGCAGAGCCGAGTGGAAAACAGAATACCAAGATAGTTATTATAAGTTGAAGTCTTAATTTGAATGCCATTATAAAACCACTTTTCATTTAAACGAATATAACCACCATTGCGAAATACCAATACCTCAGTTTTATCCATATTAACCTCAAGACCCCATGAACTACAAAACTTATGTAAAATATCTATCTTTCTTTGTAAGCCTATCACCGTGTCATCAAATAAATTAAGGTCATCAGCATATAGTAATGAAGGTAAGTCCAAAAAATCTGACCCAACAAAAATACCCCTAACCCCTGAGTTTTGGAACAGTATGACTGTTTGATTTACTGGGATAAACTGTGCCTAAATTGTTTATGTATTGTGCCTATACCCAATTCATAAAACAGCTTATAGGGGAAAATATTTGGTGGTTACCGTTAAGGCTTTTAATAAGACAATTTGAATTAGTTGCTTACTTGAAGTTCTCTGAAGAAAAAAACCAGGTAGTTGTGCCAATGTGAAATTTTACTAGACACCGATTCCATTGTAAAAATAATTTGCAACATTTTACTGAAATCTGATTCTACTTAAAAATAGTTAAATATTTCTAATAAACTTCATTCTACTGTAAAAATAAATAGTTATTTTTTACTAAAACCTTCTACACACACAATGACAATGTAATCTTGTTGACCATTCGTTTGTTCAATGATGGACACTTTACCAATAATTACTAAGCATTTCACACTGTATACCAGTTATTCCCCTGACACTAAATGGGGCGGCACTTATCCACGGGGACTATGAAGAAAGGCGGTATACTGTAAATTACATGGATCCACTAAAGGATGCGGGAAATCACGGCTAACGTAACTAAACTTGGCATTGAAGCTTGTGTCTTCTGTTCTTTATATGTTTGGCTTCCCCCCCCCCCCTCCCCCCTCCCCCTTAATTTATTCAGTTATTCCCCTGATGGATACTCAGTCAAACTGTGCCTTCAAGAACTTTCCTTATAGTATTATTGGCATGATTACTCTGTGATACACTTATGAATATGACATTATGAACTGTGATATTTATCAGTCAGTATTTATTTATACTAATGAATAAAATTCTTAAGTGAGTCAGTGGTGTTCTTTTTTTTTTCTGTGAAATTAGATTGGTTCGATGAATGGACTGTTAGATTGCAAGACGAACAATAAAAAGATGAAAACTCTGGTATTTGCAAACCAAGATTTTTTTCGGATTCAAAAGATGAAATACAATAACAGGTTTGAAAACATTTATTGGTTACAGACATGATTATTTACAATACAATATTCATAATTTGAATATCATAGACTTATGAACATCCAAGAACTATATATACCATGAGCAATACAATACATAAAGGATATGTTAACATGCATTATCAATATTTGGAATAGGTTTGTAGCAATCTTGAGCATATAATTATAATGAGCCACTACACATAAAGAATCTACATAACTGCAAAAAGTCATCATCAGTTTTAAGACAATTCTTGAAAATTGAGCTTGCATTCTCACTTTATCTGAGGAATTATTTTAAATACAATTGTCACTCAAAATATAACTGTGCCTGAATAAACATCATAGACTCTCCTTACAAAGCTAAAGGAAGTCAAGTCAAAACTCATATACAAATGATACACATAATAGATTCAGTAAATGTTTTGCCAACAACCAAATCTAGATCACTTGTAAGAATTTTTCTAGTTTTGTGATATATTATAGACAAAGCCACATAACAACTTCCAGAAAGTTGTAGATTGTAACATGTCTTCTCAGAATGTATTACATCTAGGTAACTGAAAATTTAGTTATTGGCAAGTCTAATAATTATTTTTGATTGAGTTATGGCCTTGACACTGTAGTACTGATTTGAGGTGAGAGGTGATATGGGGTTTATCGCAGCTTTCAAGAGTATTTCACTCATATTGCGGCTGCTAGTATTACTGCAGGGAGAAAGCCTGCAACACCATTGTGGCTCTGCATTGCGGTGAAACTAGCAAACCATGGGTGGTACTACGCTGAAATTCAGTGTAGCATTTCACCCAAACCTGACTGCGTGCAGAACAGTTCTCTACTACAGACCAAGTTGCCCAGCCCCTGGCAAGATTCGAACAAAGGACCTACTGACCTGAAGCCGAACGCACTAACCACTGCGCTATCCCACCCCAAGTACTTGAACATAAGTGGGCAAGTCTTTTCAAAGACATTAAGGGGAATGACTTTTCTGATGTTGGTGGTCCTAAAAATAATCGGAACAAGTTATGAAGCTGTTTCTTGTGGCTTTTGGCATTTTGCAGTTTGTAGAGAGTGAGACATGCTCACTTTTTTCTTCTTCTATTATTTGTTCAATGTTAAATATTCAACAACAAATAAAAGTGGTCTCAAAAATATTATTTCAAACAAACTTAATCAACAACAAAAACAGGTGGAATTATCAAGTCTTTGAGGGGCATTTTTTATAAAGGGGTATATGTGAGAACAGCTAGAATATAAACTTTTAAATTGTGAAATAACGACTTTTTGAAGTATGTGCTTACACCTTTATCAGGTGGGATGTTGATAATAACAAAATATGACACATACTGTTAAATACCAACCTGAATTCTGAACCGTCCTGATTTACACAATAAAGAAGTTGTTATCCATAAAACTTGCAGTTCCATCCTGTCTCAGGGTACGAACGTTACGCTAACTCCACTAATCTGTACCCTGGGCTCAGAAATTAGATACTGCAGGGCCCGATTGGGATTAAGCCAATGAACTAATTTTCACGTTGAAATTTTATCGAGAAGCTGGCGAGAAAATGATTTCATTGGCTATATCCCGAGTCGGGCCGCGCGAGCGATCTAGCTTCTGAGCCCAGGGTACAGATTAGTGGAGTTAGCGTAACGTTCGTACCTTGAGACAGGATGTTGCAGCTCCAACATAATTATCATTAACAATAATTCTGAAATTACTTTTTAATATTAATTAATTACTGAAAATCTGCATGATGTCAGCTCTTGGGAGCAAACTTTGAGCCAGGTTTATGATGAAATCTGATGAAATCCACTTCAATATCAACAGACTTCTTCTTGTGAAACTTGAGAGTATTAGCCAAGTCATAGCGGAGTTCAGCCACAACTTCCATCTCCACATTCCAGTCTGCCGCTTTCTTTATTATGTGCTGAAATAGTTATATTGAATCAGGGGTAAATCTATGACTGCCAAATATTTAAAGAGTAAGATATTTGAAGAGGTTAATAAAAGAATGTTAAAAAATTAGGTAAAGAATTTTACAAGATTTGAAGGGGTTTATTACAAATTTTAAAAGGTTCAGTTAGATTTGTGATATAAGAGTTTGATTACTTTTTTGAAAGGAGTTTTAAAATATTTATTCCAGATAATTTTTGAACCAATTGGGTATTTCCTCTGTTTTGGTAAAAATTGAGTATTGTCAATTTTGATAGTGTACGTCAGTAAAATTGTACTCCCCTGATTTCGGACAAAAGGGTATTTCATAATGAGAAATGTGATTGTACTCTCAATTAAATTGGTATCTGCATATAAACATATCTTTAAAATGTAATGGTACCAACGAACATGTTTAAAGCACTTGATATTGATATTTTGAAGAGTTATGATATCCATTTGTGACAATTTTAGGTTCGACTACGATAGTGTTTACGAATCGCTGCGGACAGTACGCAAGCTATTTGATTCTTTTGGGTTTTAAAGAAAATGTCTGCGTAAATGTATTCCAAGCATTTGAACTAATTTGTTTTTTTAGGATTTTATTGGTAAATATGCAGATACACAGCTTATCTGGAGCACTGGACAGATGAAGATTTTAAGATGAAGACATGACATGCTTACCTCCCTTGTGGAGCTCTTATGTAAGGAGTAGACAGCGTTAGAGGAAAGATACAGGCCAGCTTGTAGAAACACCATGTCTACTCCTGCAGATACACATACAAAGTTATCATGATGATGAATGATGATAAGGCCTAAACCAATATTAAAAATGTTTCTGGCCTTGATAGACAATAATGATTCAATGACACAGGTTATCATTACAACAAATATATTTATACAAACAAAACCAGTTTTCATTAAAAAAAAATTCAAAAAAAATCACTTTTTTATCAATTTATCACTGCCAGAAAGCGTCTTTGAAGGCTACATGAACAGAACAAATTACGTTTTAAAAGTCCATCTCTCAGTGTTTCTCTAGGTTACAGAGTTAACTTCCATAAGTTTCCTTGTCAACATCTATTAAAAAGGGTGGATGATTTAAATCTGACAGAAGCAAAAACCTGAACCAATTCCTTTATTTTACAGACCTAATAATCAATCAGAGAGATAAGATAGGTCTCTGTGATGTATTAAGATGTTTGAACCCTGTATATATGTAATGAAAGATAAAGGTGAGTAAAACGGCGGATGGTGATTGAAACTAAGGAAGGTCATGTTAATTAATGCTTGGGATCGTAATTTGTAAAGGATGAGATCGTAACTAAAGGATGAGATCTTAACTAAGGTAGTAACAACAACACAAAGAGGTTATGACAACTAAGGATGGTTATCATTTATAACGAAGATGATCGCAACAAAGGGAGATGATAGCAAAAAAGGAAAGTGATTGTAAATATGAATGGTAATTGTCATTAAAAGTGGTGATTTTAGGTAGGTGATCAACAGGCTTTCAGCAAAAAGGCAAAGTTGATTCTAAAATTTTACTTTTCCCAGGGTTGATGACAAGACATGTTTTTTATACCAGGCCATGAGGCAAATAACTTTTTTGAATCCCTGAGGTAGAAATGTAAACAAAGAGCAAAACAAAGATTGAAATTACCTGCATTGTGCTTAGTTCCAAACGGTGGATTCATTATAACGGTGTCAAACTTGTGGTGTAGTACAGGATCACCTCCGACCATAGTTGTAACATCCTGGTTGATGAGGTCAACATTGTCTATTTCAAACTCCTCAAGATTTTCTCGACATATATCCAAGGCATCTTTGTCAACATCAAATCCAGTCACTGACCTTACAAGAGAAACAAATGAAATCAGTTTTATAATCACCGAACACAATATACACCCAGACTGCATGTTTTGAAATTAGCACTAGTCTCGTAGCCCATGGCTTGTAGAAAATGTGCTACGTAGAAAATGTCATGATTGGTAGTCTAAAGATCCAGTTAAATTTGCCTAAGACACTGCTATATGATCATTTAGCACTAGTCTCGTAGCCCATGGCTTGTAAAAAATTTGCTACGTAGAAAATGTCATGATTGGTAATTTGCTAGTCTGAAGATCCACTTAAATTTGCCTAAGATAGGGCTAAATGATCATTTTGATGTAATGAGCTAGTTGGCATGCGGTTGAGCTAGTAATACTAATTTCAAGATCGATTGGTCTTGAGAGCTAGTACTGAAATAAGACAAAAAACAATTCCTTCAGTGCATTATGTTAATTTTTGGAGACATTTATGAGGTATGCCTCACTCGAGTCATCGCAAGAATCTTTGGTCATTTCATCTTGATTTTCAGATATTTCCATGAGTCTGTATCTGTCTTGAGAAATGTGATAACGAGAGAGATCCACTTGGTGAAAATACCATTTCTCCTTCGATGGGATTTGACTTAAAACAATGTGAGCACAATAGATGATAAAACAAAAGATGCATTACCCTGCCCCCAACATGACGGCTCCAACGCTAAGCACGCCGCACCCAACACCAAGATCAGCAACCATCTTGTCCTCAATATCATTGTACCGTGTTTGGATTGTGTGAAGCATACAACCTGTAATTACATTTACACATTGACTATGATACTTATGGATCATTTGAATTGAATGTATTGAATATTCATGAAGATGTCATGGCATCCTGTCTCAACTAAAAATTGATATGCTGCTAGCTGCACCACTCAAAGCCGTTTTGCTGTGACATTTGACCATTGCTATATTACAATAGTCAACAAACTTTTTGGATTTTAGAGTCAATAATATTAGGATTACAGCGCCCTATTTGCAGGCTTCCATCTATGTTCTTTGTAGTTTGCAAAGTGTAATCTCATACATCTTACCCTTCCTACTGAAAAAAAAACGGGGGGAAAATATTTCAGCATGCTCATCTAATAATGTTGCCATTCTGCAGAAAAGCAAAAGCACTTCAAGCCGACGATACATGGTTCGCACGGACCTGGAAAAGTACTTGAATTTTGTTTTGATACTGGAAAAGTACTTGAATTTACAATGCTTACTAAATGTACTGAAAAAGTACTGGAATTTTGTGGTTAATGTCCTTGAAATTTTCAAAAATGTACTGAAATTTACTGTGACATCGATCACAATCTAAAACACAGAAATATTGTCGTTCTGCTAACTGCGCAAATTGATAGAGAACGGAGTGAAACGAAACCAGTCTGCAAGCTTCAAATCATTCCAACAAAAAAGGTATTTTCCGCTTCTCACGATCGACTGCATTCGAAAAAAATCCTGATGTCGCAATGTGACACTTTGGAAAATGGCGGCATTGAAACCGAAAGTCTGGTCACTTGAATGATAACTTCTGTGAATATATGTACTTGAAAAATGGTCAAATGTCCTGACCTAGGATAAGAAAGTGGACAACTCGGTATACAACATTCCACCCTGGGACAGGATATGATGTTATGGTATAGGCAAGAATATGTTGAAAGATGCAATCATGACCTCAATTAATGTATACATATTTCAAGATAAAAGCTATGCTAAAAGACCTCTTCACCAACACACTGACAGTGTTATTCGTAGAGAGGGTCCTGGGATATTTTCCCACCCTTTTGCTTTAGTGTCTGTAACTAGGTAGGATCTTTTATCATTGCAAAGAGTCCGAAGTGCTAAGACCAATAATGCTAAAATTACCCCCTCAGCTGATCACCAAAGAACAACATTGGACTGATGTCAATTCCCTCACCTGCTATGTGGGGTGTTGTAGGATACTGTTCAAGCACAACTTTCGGTTTCTCAAAAACATCTACTTCTTGGAGGTGACTTTCCAGTTCTTTCAACTTCATTTTGGCACGTGGCATTGTTCCCTTTATCTATATTTACTGAAAAAGAAAAATATCATTTATGATTGCCATGCAAGGTTACTGATTTGTAATTCCTTGCATTACTAATTTACTGTCTACAAATATCAAGTCTTTGGCATTTAGCAGTGACATACACAAAAAAAGTAATATTTTCTTTGATTACACCAAAAACAAATTGTCAAAATAAACATTTTTTTTTTTTTTTTTTATTTACTTATTTTTTATTTCAAAATAAACAATTGGTTCATACACTTGTAGTGAGTAACAATGGCTCATTCTACAGGTTGGATGTTGGAAACCAAAAATGGGATACTTATTCTACCTGATAAAGGAGTTAGCAGAAACAAATGCTGAAATGTTGCAATCAGCATAGTTTCACAATGAAGAAGTTATTATCAAGAAAGTTCTTTCTAATAAAACATTACTTAATTTACCAATTTTCAAATTACAGAGATAAGGTTGTGGGCAGTGTAGGAAACTACCGCCCGCCCGAACGCCCGCGACGGGTTAATTCTGTGCAGGGCTGGCAAAAAATAAACCTTACCAGCCCGATGGTCGGGCTAATTTCATGAAATGAAAACTGTCTCAAAATTAATTTCTGCTTTCGAAAATAATATTTTGGAAGAACAAAATCTCGAATGTGATTATCATGACACAAGTAGAGTTGATTCAATTTTGTAAACTTTTCATGTCGGTCAACTTAGCTGCTAACTTTTACTTGCCCGTGAGCACCTAATAAAAACACATTTTAAATTGCAATAAATATCTTTAAAATATCCTGTGTCTTTGACCTTAGCTTTCATGATTAGTTTCATGATTAATTTCCATTGACCTTTTGAAGCATTATTCAAAGTTTTGGGTTAGCTTTTTAGCTACGATAGAGGAAACAGAAAGTCGAAATACCCGTATGTCAGTCACCGTGCCAGCAAGGTTGATGAGTCCATTTTAATGTAGGGAAAGCAAGTGACAAAAACATCAAATTGTTTGATAATATGTTGTCAAAAAATGTTACCTTATGTTTAACACCATTGAATGGGAAACTGCGTTTTCTTACAATAATATCTTTTAAAATGTGAATTAACTTTTGACCAAGGAAATAATAGTACAAAACCTGTCAACCCCACACAATAATGGACCATTCTCCAAACAGCAAACTTGAAATTAGGTCAAGACTCTGATTGACAGTTTCCGTTCTCTCAGAAGTGAGCTGTACCCTGACATACACGTGGGTGATTTGTTTTGATTTATTTGTCATCAAAGCTTTTGATTATCATATCTGCATGTATTTTTTTAAATAAGTAAAAAAAATTACAGGTCTATGATAACAAACTTGACTTGACTTAAATATTTTTGTCTTTTGTCAAAGTTGGCATGCTCACGTTTTGGAACTTATGCAAGAATAAAAGCCAATAATAGTAAATAAGGAATATTTAGCCCTTTTGAAATTTATCATTTTGAATGAAAATTTGAAATTAGAGAAAATAAAAGTTTACACTTGAAATAATATTTTTATCAAAGAAAGTAAATTTCAAGTCATATAATAACCTGTAACTGCATTTTGATAATGAGAATAAACATGTTGTTTGTAACTGCAAAACGCGAGGGCGAGTTATTAATCAAACAGGGCAGATAACATTATGGTTGAACTAAAATATACATTCTTGACCCTGAAGAAATTCGAAGAAGGATTTTGGTGAAATGTTAGTCAATAAGTGACTGATGAAAACAATTAAATTGTGAACTACCGTGATTTGACCTTTTCAAGTGAAAATTAAACATATTGCTGGTGTTGAAACTGATTTTTTTCTGTTTCAATGCACTGTTACTGTTTCTAAAAGTTAATATTGAACACATTTGTATCAGCGTGGCGTTGAATGATTGCATTTTTTCTAAATACTTGATCTTTTAATTATTGCTGACCTCAAATTTGAAACTATCATTGGGCTGGCAACTTTTGAGGGGGGGCAGGTAAGTTTTCAAAGTAACCAGCCCTGGTGTCTGGTAGAATTTTCTGTTGAGTTTCCTACACTGTTGTGGGTCTATACAAGAATTCAATAACCAAATTCAATAAAACACATATCAAGAAACTATGTAGGTAAAAACGGATTTTTGCATTTAGATTGGTTTATTATTTTTTATTGATTAAATATTTATCAACAACAGTTGAACTAAGGCAGACAAAAATTTAATTGTTAGTTACAAGCAAACTATAATTTTCTTTTGAATTAGATTTAACAATACAGACTCCTAGATTCTATTTGACCAGTGGAATGGTTCCCCGTTCAATAAAAAGCATGACAGTTGTATATTAACTCAGAGACAGCTAAATCTGCTAGCCGCTAGGCCTACCTCAACACTGACAACAGAGCCACATGAGAGAAACTGTCGCCATTAATAAGCTCATACTAAACGATAACAAGTCATGCTATTTTTGCTATCTTTAATCAGCTGATGGCGAATTTGTTTCATTTCGTGGTTCAGATAAAACATTGATTAGATTCATAAAACTTCCTTTATTTGTTATGTGCGAATCTAACAAATGTGCAATGATTCGTATGTTTTGAAGTACATTTTATGGATTATCATACCTTGCCGACGATTGGGATACGACTTCCGTTTTGTCGTTCCCACGCTTTGTGCACATTTCTTAGTTTGATTGTATCTGCAAGTGTAAGACGGTATGTATTAAAACGAAATTTTAACAGAAATCACGATAAAAAGTGTTTGTTTAATAGTTTTGTCATATTTTAGTGTTAATCGTTAGCTTTAATAAACAAATATATTTAATGTCACCGGTGCGTTCAGTTTTCGATCATGATATTTTCGTTTTGATTTTGTGTATTATCTCTTCACTACGTTATCAGTTGTATGTAGATCTATGGTGAATGTTTGCAACTTTAAAAATTAATTTCGTTAAAATATATTGATAATACTGATTTTTTTTTACGTATTATCAGTGTATAAAATAGATTTCCCGTCATTGGAAACCTATAGCCTCTCCTGAAAATAAATGGTCAATTCCTTAGGGGAAAATAAAGAATTTTGAAAAGTTATCAGTCCTGACCAAAAAGTAACCAGTCCTGGCAAAAAGTAGCCAGTTTAAGGACTTGTTGACCGACTATATTTTAAACAATGAATCTGATATTATTGATCTCTCCTGTTGATATTGAGGCAAATTTCATTTTGTGTTTTCAGAAAAACCTTAAAAAATGGATGCTGACCTGTATGATGAATTTGGAAACTATATTGGACCTGAACTCGACAGTGATGATGATGACGATGATGAGGAGGAAGAGCGGGATGAAGACGACTTCATGGATAGAGATGTAATGTTAATTTCCTTATGTTTGTAGCTCTTGAAATCTGTAGACTTACAGAAAAAATTTGAGGCCGTTCTCCCAAAATCATTCTAGCTATAATAAGTGTAGTTCTAAAAGATTGTTGGCGAGAACTGCACTTTAACAGCCACTGGTGATTCTAAGTACCATACGTTAGCGTTTCCTACACTAGATAAAGTAACCAAACAGATCATTAACAGGGATCCAAGCGTTTAAACAATATGGTCAACAAAGAACTTAGACAGTACCGTGCCGTCATATGTTTTCGTGGTACTCATCATTCCGTGGTATTTTCGTGTGACCTCATTTCCCGCGAGCCGCGCACCAAAACGCGCCACCCAGCGATTGTTTATGGCTCCAAGTCGTAAATTTTCAGAATTTTGTCAATCTGCGTAATTATAGTCTTCTGTTATTGATACCTAATGCAATTTCCGGTATAAAGCGTAATGCACTTTTTTCGGTCATCTCTTTCAATGTTTTAATCAAATTTTACACCATCAAACTTTCTGAAATTTCGGTTGCTGCTACCTGACGTTACCATTAATATTAATCACGTGACATAAGAGGGGAATCCCTGCTAGATTTTTAGCTCACCTTTACAAAGTAAATGTGAGCTTATGTCATGGCGCTTCGTCCGTCTGTCCGTCTGTCCGTCCGTCCGTCTGTCCGTCCGTCCGTAAACTTTCACGAAAAAGACTACTCCTCCTAAACGAATTCAGATATCATTCTGAAATTGTAGTATGTTATACCCATGATGATTCCCCACAGAAAGGTAGACGTTTCAGTTTTGAGAATCCAAGATGGCCGCCGTGACAGCCATATTGAATTTTCAATTAGATTTCATGAAAAAGACTACTCCTTCTAAACGAATACAGATATCATTCTGAAATTGTAATATGTTATACCCATGGTGATTCCTCACAGAAAGGTAGACGTTTCAGTTTTGAGAATCCAAGATGGCCGCCATGACAGCCATATTGAATTTTCAATTAGATTTCATGAAAAAGACTACTCCTTCTTAACGAATACAGATATCATTCTGAAATTGTAATATGTTATACCCATGGTGATTCCTCACAGAAAGGTAGACGTTTCAGTTTTGAGAATCCAAGATGGCCGCCATGACAGCCATATTGAATTTTCAATTAGATTTCATGAAAAAGACTACTCCTTCTAAACGAATACAGATATCATTCTGAAATTGTAGTATGTTATACCTATGGTGATTCCGCACAGAAAGGTAGACGTTAAAGTTTTGAGAATCCAATATGGCCGCCATGGCAGCCATATTGAATTTTCAATTAGATTTCATGACAAAGACTATTTCTCCTAAACCAATCTAGATATCATTTTTAGCTCACCTTTACAAAGTAAATGTGAGCTTATGTCATGGCGCTTCGTCCGTCGTCCGTCTGTCTGTCCGTCCGTCCGTCCGTCTGTCTGTCTGTCCGTCCGTCCGTAAACTTTCAGGAAAAAGACTACTCCTCCTAAACGAATCCAGATATCATTCTGAAATTGAAGTATGTTATACCCATGGTGATTCCTCACAGAAAGGTAGATGTTTCAGTTTTGAGAATCCAAGATGGCCGCCATGGCAGCCATATTGAATTTTAAATTAGATTTCATGAAAAAGACTACTCCTCCTTTACCAATCCAGATATCATTCCGAAATTGTAGTATGTTATACCCATGGTGATTCCTCACAGAAAGGTAGACGTTTCGGTTTTGAGAATCCAAGATGGCTGTCATGGCAGCCATATTGAATTTTCAATTAGATTTCATGAAAAAGACTACTCCTCCTATACGAATTCAGATATCATTCTGAAATTGTAGTATGTTATACCAATGGTGATTCTTCACAGAAAGGTAGATGTTTCAGTTTTGAGAATCCAAGATGGCTGCCATGGTAGCCATATTGAATTTTCAATTAGATTTCATGAAAAAGACTACTCCTCCTATACGAATCCAGATATCATTCTGAAATTGTAGTATGTTATACCCATGGTGATTCCTCACAGAAAGGTAGATGTTTCAGTTTTGAGAATCCAAGATGGCCGCCATGGCAGCCATATTGAATTTTCAATTAGATTTCACGAAAAAGACTACTCCTCCTATACAAATCTAGATATACTTTCTAAATTGTAGTATGTTATTCCTATAGTGATTCCGCACAGAAAGGTAGACGTTTCAGTTTTGAGAATCCAAGATGGCCGCAAAAGCAGCCATATTGACTTTTCAGCTGCAATGACACATCATTATTATTAAATTTTAAGCTTTCATCAAGTGATCACTTGCATCAAATAAATTCTCTAATTTGAACTTACTATCATAATATTATCTTGAATATGGAATATTTAAGATTGTCATGCAAGTTGTTCTATATTTTTAAGTGTTTTTTAAAAAAAATTAAGATATAAGACAAACATAATTAATTAATTTGCTTAAAATCTTCATGGCAACTAGCTGCAAAAACCCAATCACATTAAACATCATGTTAAATTTTAAACAATGGTATCTCCCTTATATTCCTTTAAATACCACACATAAGGGGTCAACCAGAGTTCAGATATGCCTCTAGAGTCCACAATGCTATTCTAATACACATCCTGATACAGGCTGCTAGCATCACAGTGTCAGCTGCTAGTCTGTTGCATAATCAACCTGACCCAATTGATATTGCAGAGCAATATGCTATTTGGCCATGTGTATGCAATAAGAGTTATGGAAATTAGACTTGTAATCTCATGACAGTGATATGTTCTTTCTAAGAATAACAACTTACACAAAAGTTGTCATCAATAAGTTTTGTGTTTAGAAATCTTCATGATAAGTTGATGTGGAAAGAGTTATTTTGTATCAGGTTCCATTTCCTGTGTTTACTCATATTTGTACCATTTCTATATCTAACAGAAGTTCTTCTTGACACAAAATCAATTTAGGACATAAGCTAACTATGTTTTGTGAAATTATATATATTTTTCACAACAATGCATGTTCTCTCCCGTCAAGTTTTTAAATACCACACATAAGGGCTTAGCCAGAGTTCAGGTTTACATGCTCAGCACACTATTCTTCTCCAAATCCACAAAGCCAAATCCACAAATTGCTACACTCTCCTTAAGGATCTGGGGCTAGCAGCCCTGCCTGCTTGTATGTTGCTTAGTTATCTTTACTTAATTGATAAATACAACATAATGATGTATGGCAATTATCATGTCTAAGCAATGGACTTTATGGAAAGTATATAAATTGACTTTATGAAAAGTATACTTGTATTCTATTAATAATAATACTTTTTACAAATAACAATTTAAACAAGTCAAGAATCAGCTTTTGTGTACAACAATCTGCAAGATGAGTTAATATTAATAAGTCAAGAATCTGCTTTTATGTACAGTAATCTACATAAGTTATTGTAGAAAGAGGTAATTTGTATCAGGTTCCAGTTCCAATACCATATGTTTTATGAAAACCTGTAAAACTAAATGATAATTGTATCATGCTGAAGGGGCTCTGGGAACAACATGTCAACATAGAAGTCATTATTTTTCAATTAGATTTCAGGCCAAGTACTTCTCCTACTAAATCAATTAAGATATCATTCTGAAAAGTGAGTATTTTTTTATATAGTGATTCCTGACAAAGACGCATTCATTTTGTTATCAAGAATCCAAGATGGTCAATATGTCATTTATATTGAATTTTCAATTAGATTTCATAAAATTCATTGAAAAGAATACATTTCCTGGTCAATCAAATGAATGTGTTAATATTTGTATTGATGCACTTGTTGTAATATTTATCAACACTATAAATACAGTTACAAAAAAATTTATGAATCATCTTTATCTGCGAAAACAGCCTGAACCATGAGTGTTTTAATAAATCCTTTTAAATAAAAGATATAATGATATCAGTGGGTTACATAATTCCTGACACTTCATAAAAGGCCAAATAACATAGCCAGTGAGGGATCTGATAACGATCTGAACGATGATTATCTAGATAATTATAATGATCATTCAATTCAAACAAATCCTTTTCAAAAGCATTTAAAATGATTAAATTTGTTCACTCTCAACACTAACTGTTGTTTCCATGCAATTAATATTATAATACTTCAATAAACATATTACTGAGTTGACCTCCAGATTATTTCTATAGCAAACCTCTCTTTTACCCCCACCCCTTCTATCCTCCCTCCTCCCCTTTCCTTCCATTGCAAACCTCTCTTCTACCCCCCACCCCTTCTATCCCCCCTTCCCCTCCTCCCCTTTCCTTCCATTGCAAACCTCTCTTCTATCCCTCCTTTCCCCTCCTATCCTCCAGCTCCTCTCCTGCAACTCCCCTCTTAATATCTGTATTGCATACTGAATTAAGGGGAAGACACTCACATTATGGAATAACAGTAACTTACATAAGAGGATAAGTTACATAAGCTACATGCAGGTGCAAGAGGTCATCACAGGTCATCCATGTCTAGTAATTAGCATAAACCCCCATGTGGCTAGCCTATTCTGACCAATCAGATTGCACTAACATATGTCAAGATTTAAGATATTCAGAAATCTTCAGTTAGAATCACATGAGACATTGACCTGGACAGTTTACTTTGGCAATTGGACTTATCACTAGCTGAATTTGTGATTTGTGTCAGAGGGATATATTCCACATGTTTATGTGCATCTTTTTTTAGTTCTTTGGAAGTTGAGAGTGTGACTAATCTAACATTGGATTAACCAGTTTGTTGACTGTTGTGATTGTGTTTGAAAACTTTGGTCCGAGTACTGTACAAGTACTTTTAAGAAAGAATTCTTGAGATTTTCGGGACTATTTCTTGACTTCAAGAGTCACAAAACCTGTTATTATTGATTGACATTTAAATGAATACTCCTAAACCAAAAAAGATAATGAAATTAATATGGATGCCCACATATAAGTAACATTTTGAAGATTAAAAAATACAAGATGGTCACCAATTCAGCCATAGATATACAAAAAAGTTATACAAAAACCTACTGCTTGTTAACAAATCATGATTTATTAACATTCTTGTATTAATGTTTGTTCGTGCTCTAATTTTTTCCAACAGAAGACTAGCATTTTAAAAGATACAAAAATCATGATGGCAGCCATAATCAATTATCATATAAAATATGGTTACACAATTAAACTATATTACCACATCATTCATTTTAAGGTGAGCTTCTGTACCCTCGGTACTTTTATTATATTGTAGTATGTTATACCTATAGTGATTCCGCACAGAAAGGTAGACGTTTCAGTTTTGAGAATCCAAGATGACCAATAGCAGCCATATTGACTTTTCAGCTGCAGATGACACATCATTATTATTAAATTTTAAGCTTTCATCAAGTGATCACTGGCACCATATAAATTCTCTAATTTGAACTTACTAATCATAATATTATCTTAAATATGGAATATTTAAGATTGTCGTGCAAGTTGTTCTATATTTTTAAGTGTTTCTAAAAAAAATTAAGATGAAAGACAAACATAATTGATTAATTTGTTTAAAATCTTTATGGCAACTAGCTGCAAAAACCAAATCACATTAAACATGTTAAATTTTAAACAATGGTATCTCCCTTATATTCCTTTAAATACCACACATAAGGGGTCAACCAGAGTTCAGATATTCCACTATGCTGTCTAATACACATCCCGAGGCAGGCTGCTAGCATCACAGTGTCAGCTGCTAGTCTGTTGCATAATCAACCTGACCCAATTGATATGGTAGAGCATTATGCTATATGGCCAAGGCCCATGTGTATGCAATAAAAGTTATGGACTTGTATTCTCATGACAGTGATATGTTCTTTCTAAGAATAACAACTTACACAAAACTTGTCTACAATAAGCTTTGTGTTTAGCAATCTACATGATAAGTTGATGTGGAATAAATATGCAGATGAAAATCGAAAAGGGTTTAGTAAGAAAAGTAAGGAAATTTGATTTGTCATATCTCTCTGTTGATTTGACAATGCAAAAATGTTTACCATTATAGTACTGTATGAGTGTTAAATAAATTGATATTTTAATGAAAGACATCTCATGGTCACATGGAACAAAATAAACGTGGCTTATGCATTGCTGTGTTTATGACTTTCCTCTCAATCAGTCATTCATTTTCCTTGAAAAATCTGTACTTTTGGGATTCTCAATATCCCATGCAGCATAACCATCAGTGAAATAATCTTGAAATCATATTAATTATTCACTACAAAACAAATGTAAGTGCCCACCATCCTGTAAGTAATGAATGATATTTAAATGGATACACCTAAACCAATCAAGATATCATAATGAAATTAATACGGATGCCCACATAAAAGTAGCATTTTGAAGATTAAAAAGTACAAGATGGTCACCAATTCAGCCATAGATATACAAAAAAGTTATACAAAAATCTACTGCTTGTTAACTTATCATGATTATATCATTCGTGTATTAATGTTTGTTCAAGCTCTAGTCGTTTCCAAAAGAAGACTAGTATTTTAAAAGATAAAAAATCATGATGGCTGCCATAATCAATTATATAAAAGATGGTTACATGTATAATTAAACCATTTTACCACATCATTCATTTTAAGGTGAGCTTCTGTACCCTCGGTACTTTTATTTAAAGTATGGAAGCCCAAAAGGGTCATCTCTTAAGATGATTCTATCACTTTTACAGGATATTCGTGCAACGCAAGTGGCAATATCGCCCATACTGGTACAGCTTTTTTCCCCATCAAAATATGCAAGCAGAAACTGTCATTCAGAACTTAGTAAATAAAAACAAGAGAAAAACGTGTTTACTGGAGACAGGGAACGTAAACGTCCAGTCTAACCTAATTCCAAGTTTCCAAGCTAGAGGACACGTGTTAACTACTTAAACTAGCTGAATCATTGTTGGCAACGTTAAACCCAAACTCACTCACTCCAGGCTTGAGGGATAGTATTTTATTGTGTAGGGTGACAAGACTTTAAAGAGACGGTGTTTGATGGGCTGATAAAAAGTCAATTTATTTGCAATAATCCATCTTTCTTAGAAAATTACAATAAGACTTAGGGCAAACTGACCGAGGTTCGGACAGTGTTCCGATCTAAATATTTTCAAAGATTGTATTGTAAATTATTATCGGAAGAAAACCATTTTAAGAATATTTTGCCATCAGTAAGGAAGTTTATTATTTGATTATGATCTATTTTTAGCTCATCTGGCCTGTAAGGCCCGATGGGCTTATGGTATGGCATGGTGTCCGGTGTCCGTCCGTCCATCCGTCCATCCGTCCGTAAACTTTGTGGAATTTCGACTTCTTCTCCAGAACCATAAGGCCTAGAAAGCTGAAACTTTGTGTACAGACTCCTTGGCTAGTGAGAATTATAAATTGTAGCTTTGGTGGCCCTGTGACCCCTAATAAGGGCCACAGGGGCCACGCCCTAAAAACCTATTTTCATCTTCTTCTCCAGAACCATGAGGCCTAGAAAGCTGAAACTTTGTGTACAGACTCCTTGGCTAGTGAGGATTATAAATTGTAGCTTTGGTGGCCCTGTGACCCCTAATAAGGGCCACAGGGGCCACACCCTAAAAACCTATTTTCATCTTCTTCTCCAGAACCATGAGGCCTAGAAAGCTGAAACTTTGTGTAGAGACTCCTTGACTAGTGAGGATTATAAATTGTAGCTTTGGTGGCCCTGTGACCCCTAATAAGGGCCACAGGGGCCACGCCCTAAAAACATATTTTCATCTTCTTCTCCAGAAACATGAGGCCTAGAAAGCTGAAACTTTGTGTACAGACTCCTTGGCTAGTGAGGATTATAAATTGTAGCTTTGGTGGCCCTGTGACCCCTAATAAGGGCCACAGGGGCCACACCCTAAAAACCTATTTTCATCTTCTCCTCCTGAAGTGTAAGGCCTAGAAAGCTGAAACTCGCGCCTATATACTTAATTTTATGGTGACCCTGTGGCCTCTTCAACGGTGGAATCACATTGGCCACACTCTAAAGCATAATTGATGATGAAGCCTGATGAGCTACAGAGCCAATGGCTCTATTTTTGTAGAAATATTTGTAGATTAACTGAAAATAACGGTTTTGGTTGTGTATATCAACTCGCCCGAGGTTCGGACAGTTTTGACCTGACTTCGGACAGTAGCACTCAATTTTTCCGTACACATAACAGCTTTAATATTTTCTCAAAAAGGTTCCTATTATCACCAAACACACATTATATCGTCTATTTACAATTATAAACCGTTAATTTGCAAATATGATTCAAGATTTTAATAATATATGACCGCCTTTCCGATGGTAAACCTCCCGGCAACTCCCGAATGCGCCGTTCGAATTTGATGACGTCACAATGATTTTTGCAAGCAATGACGCAAAAACATTGTACAGGCTAAACTAAATGATTTTAAGAGTAAATTATTTTGTCATATGTGTTGATTGAATGTTTCTTCATGTCTCCTTAGCAATTGTTAGAGAATTTGAATATTTTTCCATTCCCTATAAAGAAAAATTATAAGTGTCCGAACCATGGTCAAAACTGTCCGAACCAAGGTCATTTTCATATATTTCGAAAATCCCGATATTTACTTCTAAATTCACTTTTTGATTGCAAATATTTATCTGAGTTTGATTATATAGTAGCTTCTTTTGTAAAACAAATAAAGCATATGATCTTTTGGCGCTTCTACATTTCCTGAACTTTGTGCAAACATTTACATCTAAACAAATATATCGCCAATTTCCTCAGTGAATCTGTTAATTGCCCCTGTCGGAAAAAGTAAGTCAAGAAAAAAGGTCTGATAAAAAAAAGTTTATCAAAGGAAATATATATCAAGACAGGTTGGAAAGAAACATTTTGAAACAAATGACTTGTAGATATTACACATATATCTGCGTCAGCTTCTAATCAAAAGTGTCCGAAGTTCGGGCGACTTCGGGTGGTGTCCGGACCTCGGTCAGTTTGCCCTAATGATAAAAGACAATTGGTAACAAATGTTTGTCAAAATTTCATCCAATTTGTAAATTTTGTCATTTTATGATCCCTTTTTACTCGCCTATCCATGCCGACAGAGGGGACTGACAATGCGTCTTGATTCTTAATTTGTACCACTGTCGTAAAAAGTGAACAATCAGGGTAATTTCACAAGAACTAAATTGTTTATGTATGTTATCAAATATCACTAAAGAAACATTTCATATGTTCAAAATTTCTAATTTCAAAATCTTGAGTGTGACATTTTAAGATTGAATTGATATTTTGGGATGATATATCTTCATCATGACCTACATGACAGTAACTGTTTTACCTTAATAATGTCTTCAGTTAGAACACAAATTATTTTTTCAATTCAAGAATTTTTTTCAAGGGAAGATGCATGGAACGAACTAAAACTTAAACTTCGACATGCAATTTCTTTGAAGACTTTTGTCACTGGGTACAGCTGAAACATTGTTGCACAATAACATTCCTATGCAGTCAAGATAATTTTCACTGTTCATGCCATCATGAGGATTATTTAGACTCTCATTTTCATCATCTCAATATATTACAGAATTATCGATTTTGATTTCCCATGAGGTATTGACATAACTTTTGAACTGTAAATACATTTAGAATGTCACAGAAAATCATTTCAATGTGTTTGATTAATGACATTATTACTCTTATGGATATTTATTACAATTTTGATAATCTGGAATCTTAATGACAATTCAAAAGTGTAAATTTCCCTGTCGCGAGATGGTGGCATGTGCTGTGCTCCCGTACTTTGACTTTGGGAAAATACCACGGAAACATATGACGTCACTTTTGCTCGTCCAATATGGCATCCTTCCGTCTGTTATCGGCGACGATGAACTTTAGAAGAGAAAACATGTTTTATTGGCATTAAATGCAAGCGAGGTTGGTGTTTTGATAGTTTATTATGCATTTGTTGGTGGTCAGTACATACGCTATCGCCAAGAGCAGTCATTTTCTTAATACCACGGAAACATATGACACAATGGTATAATGTGAATTTAATTGATAACAAAGATAGCACAAAATGGACACAAAGTATGTGCGGCCTGTAAAATGTATTTCAGCCATTCCAAATTAATTTTAATCATTTTGGTTTCTAACTTTTCTGATGGAAATTTTTCAAAATCATATGATTATTTCCCTCCACATTCCAGGATGATGATGACATGGACCATGAAGACATGGACGACCAACCCGAGATGGCCGTTGTTCTACATGAGGATAAGAAATATTATCCAACAGCAGAAGAGGTCTACGGCCCGGATGTTGAAGTGAGTCTAAAAAGAATATTTGTTGAAAGGAGATTATGTGTCTCAACAATACTGGTAGCTTATCCATAAGTCATTATTCAGTGTAGTAAATAAGCCTAGTAAGTTTTGGTTATTACCTTTTAACGTTTTTTCTATTATTTACAAGATACACCGTACTGCCCTCCTTTTGTCCTTATTTCAAACACTGCATCAGTATATATTTTTTGTGATAACAGCCTGCAATTACTTCTGTTATACTGTTTTAGAAAAAAAATTTGGCACTTGAATATCAGATATTTTTTAATGATCTGTTTTATTTAGATAGAGGATGAAACTGAAGTTGATTTTCTCTTTCCCAGACAATTGTACAAGAAGAAGACACCCAGCCCCTCACTGAACCAATTATAGCGCCGGTCAAGAAAAAGAAGTTCTCCATGGCCGAACAAGACCTTCCATCTACAACCTACAATATGGAGTACGTTCTTTATGAAGAAATATTGTTTCTTGAAAATTTGCTGAAATATGGATTTTGTTGAAATAAATATGTCACTGTATCCTGTCTCAGCTTGAACTGTATGTGTTGCTGCTTTCCTAACACTATGAGAATGTGTTATATTGTCAAAGTCATAGATCCCTTTTAGCCAGTTTTTACCTCAACGAATAAATCACCAAAATGATCTGTTTTTTTCTCACATTTCGATAAAAACAACTGAAAGGTTTGACTTCCAACATTGGAGTAATTTTCTTGTCAATCTGAATTCAGTTGAAATATGCATGTGTGATATATTATTAACATTAGCAAAACATTTTGAGATAATGGTAGCCTATTAGATCAATTGTAAATGATACAAACTACTTTTACTATTGCAGGTTTCTGGCTGATTTGATGGATTCCCCCGAGCTGATTAGGAATGTGACCCTTTGTGGACACTTGCATCATGGGAAGGTGGGTGTGGCAATCACATGCTTGACGGTGTCATAAGAGCTTATGTAAGAACATCACTTTAACAGAATAAAGAATTAGCGTTTAACAATTGTTATCGATCTCAATGCAAGATATAATGTGCCGGTGGCACCTTTACTCATATCAATCATGCAAACTGTATGTCATTTTGTTATAAACAATATTCATTTTGAATGACTTTGCCAAGTTTGTGTTAGTCATTAAGGTTGTGAACTTGCTTTCTTTCAGACATCTTTTGTGGACTGTCTTCTTGAGCAGACTCATCCAGAGATCCAGGGAAGAGAGGACCGAGATGTGAGTAAACACTTGGAAACCATTCTCTCCCAACAGAGGCAGCTCAGTGAGCAAGCCTCTGTTCTATTACACCAAGATCCTGGGATTCCAGCAGATTGCCCTAGCTGCAAAAAATGGAACTTAAGAAATCTCCCTTATTTGCAGCCAATGAAAACACCTTTTGGATATCCATGAACTCGGGAAATTCTTAGCGGTCTTATATTGACATGGAAAATATCATGCCTTTATGTTTATTTTTCATTAACAGTGTGAGAGGGAAAATAGTTGAAAAATCAGATATGGATAGGGTTTTTCATTAGATAGAATCTGTTTTATAATTGTGTAAATTATTAATTGTTTTATGATAGATTTTATTTTACTACTAAGTAACCAAATAAAAACAAATGAGAAGGTAAAAAGCAATGTGTTTTTGAAAGGAAGAGTTATCTACCCTGCTTTGTCGAACCACATGGAAATGGCCAAGGTTTTGCGAATGACCACTTTTGAAACGGCGTCACTGATTGCACAACTAACTTCCATTGCCTCCGATGAGATTTCTACCTTTCTATCCTTTGTATTAGCCATAATAGAACAGAGGCTTACTCGAGTATGACTGATCTGCCTCTGTGGGGAGAGAATGCTTGGAAACATGATTGTGCATAAAGTTCATATATCTCTCATTGTTTGAGTTGAGAAATACGGCTTTTCTGATTCATGCCATTCCTATTTGTAATAATTAACAATCTGAAAGCGCAGTTTAACTTTGTAGTTGCTGATTGGACGACCAATAGTAAATTTTTCATGGAGCTTGGAACGATAATGAAATGACCAGTATGAAGAAACGTATAGGAACTGAATACAATGGTTCAAGTCGTGATTTCATAACAAAAATTGCCGGTGAAAATAACCAAATGTAAATAAGGAGACTTATTTTTAGCAGACATAAGTAGTATATTTATTGATAGTATCAGTTTAAAAATACAAATATGTTTAAATGCAAATTTGCTTTTATTTTAAACAGAAAAAAATTAAAGTACAAACCTGTTCCTTAGATAACATTGATAATATTATGATATTGATTGTGAATATGATCTGTTTCACTCTTTCAGATGAGATACACAGACACTTTGTTTACGGAACAAGAGGTAAGAATTCTAAAGTTCATCATTCCCTGCAGTTAAGTTAAGTCATCGAAGTACTCGTTTTCATTGAAAATGTTTGCATTACTCATTTCACAACATTATTTCGAGTAGAACATAAAGACAAAAGAACATGACTTAAATGAACTACAGTAGAACATGGTTATAATGAACTCCAAGGGACCAACAAATTAAGTTCGCTATATCCGGTGTTCGCTACTCGCGTTTAGCTGTCATACATAGGGCTTATGAGGGGACTTAAAAATTTTTTCCCTATATCCGATTGTTCCCTATATCCGTATTCTATCGTAGTAAGAATTTACGTTAGTTTGAGAAATAATATTATAGCAAACTATCAATGTATTTTTCCAAATGATGTATTTTTAAGCTAGACAAAAATAATCAGTTGATTAAGATAAAAATGTGTAACGGCAGGAGGCAAAACAATTTGCTAATTGAAGTTGGAATATGTTTTGAAACACTTAAGGGATGCAAATTAAATACAAATATGGAAAAAAAGTACCCAAAATTTAAAAGTATGTTTTTATTTGGGGATTCTGAGTAGCATTGTCTCCCTCCAAACTAACTTAATCTTAAACTGCAGCGAGGAGTGAGCATCAAGTCTACGCCGGTTACCGTGGTGATGCAGGACACCAGGAACAAGTCGTATCTGATGAACGTCTTTGATGCACCAGGTGAGCCAATCTTATGATGAAATAATGTATTTTGGAGTGGACCATCCTGTCTCAGAGTACGAACGTTACCTTAACTCCACTAATCTGTACCCTTGGCTCAGAAGTGAGATTCGCTCGCGCGGCCCGACTTGGGATATAGCCAATCAAATAATTTTCTCGTTGAGAGAAGGTGGCGAGAAAATGATTTGATTGGCTATATTACCTCGCGAGCGAATCTAGCTTCTGAGCCAAGGGTACAGATTAGTGGAGTTAGCGTAACGTTCGTACCCTGAGACAGGATGGGAGTGGACAACATTGTAATGTAGTATTGTTTTACTGTAAATAATTAATAAGAAATTATTTTGGATTGACAGAAATTCATTTGAGCTTTCAAATTTCAGCAAGTCAGCAGTTGCAATCCCTGGTTAATTTCAGCTTTGCTGCATTGTGCTCGAATTTGTTGGTTGAATGAAGTGTCTTCATCGCTATTGGTAGAAGTAATATGTAGGAGCGTTCTTGTGCTGTCAAGTACAGGTGCAAGAGTTGACATAGGAAATCTGGGAAATACCTCAAGGCTTTATCAGCTATTGCCAAATTATGCTTTATGTGAGAAATTGAGCAAGGGCTTCATATTGTACAAGATAGGTGAAGAGTTGAGGTGGATAGTGTACATTAAAACATGATAATACTGAGAATGTAGTAACTGTTGTACATAGGATCTGTTCATATATCTGTATATATATAGATATATTTTACAACTTTTTCATTAGCCTTTTACAAGGATTTGGGAAGCTTGTTTTTCCTTGATAAGGTCAGTTGAAACCTTTTATGAAAGTGGATCAAAGCAAATAAATCCAGATAGTTTGATAATTATGTTCTTTCCTTACCAGGTCATGTCAATTTTTCTGACGAGGCAACGGCAGCCATGCGTCTGAGTGACGGTGTTGTCATCTTCGTCGATGCAGCGGAAGGGGTGAGCTTCTATCAGATTGTTTTTCACACTTGATTGAGAATGATATAAGTAACTATGTCCAAAAAAACTCGACTAAAGCAGTTGTATATCCATAATATTGCCTTCATCTTCTTTATCATCTCAACTTCTAGAATGCCCATCAAAGAAGACACTGAAGCATGTTTTGACATAAAGTCAAATCAAATCTTTTTAAGGAAGTGGTGTTCCCATACACAAGACAATCCTCAATAGGGGAGTCCTTTAACAAATGTAACAAGTTCACTTATTTGTTGTTATCATGTGCTCTGATTGTTATCACAAGGTGATGCTGAACACAGAGCGACTGATAAAGCACGCAGTACAAGAGAAGATGGCCATCACTGTGTGTGTGAACAAGGTGGATCGACTGATGATGGAGCTCAAACTGCCGCCCACTGACGCGTACTACAAGCTGAGGAACATCATGGACGAGATCAACAGTGTCATCAGGTGAATAATGGGACACGAGATAAATCATTCAGTTACACTTTGTTGTGTGATCACTGAAACATTCCATCTCTGCCCACAGATGTAACTTACCAAAGATTTTAGATGCATTTAAGAAATTGGAAGACAAGTTCTTTATTTGAAGTCAGTAGCAACATTTACAGATTACAAGTATACTTTTTAAATTTAACTCTTCCTGTATCCTTACTAGCAGTATAGTTTATTAGTTTATTCCAAATGTATTACCTCCAGAGGGTCAAATATCTCATTACTCAATTCGATTAACTCCTTTCGTAGAAGATATTATGGAAATATCAAGTGTCAAGCCATCCTGCTACATCGGCGAATATGTCTCCGCGTCATGCTACAACCTATCCCCTGATATCCTTCTATGGTATGCTGCCATATCGATGTATATAGCAAGCCAATCATATGATACCCTTTCAGCGATAGCAGCAAACTGGCATCTGGGCTTTGTTCTACGTGCTCACAGTGTGATTCAAATTAACCAATGAAAGTGCTATTAGATAATACATCTGTCTCACCACCGACTCCTGCTAAGCTCCAATCAGTGTTCTCTTAGATTACCACAAGCGACATTGCTAGACAACAGTGTATGGAGTTTGGAAATAGTTTGACTGAAAACAGACAGGCTATAAATAGCGTTGAGTAACCACCCGTCAGCAATACGGCAGAATGTGATAGAAGGATATCAGGGAATAGATTGTAGCAAAATGCGGATACATATACGCTGATATAGCAGGAGGTGGTCAAGATAAAACTACATTTTGTGTTAGCATCTTTAAATCATTTGAAGTAATGAAATTGATTAGCAGAGCCTTATGCTTAGGACTTGTGTTATGTATAAAATAGATTGCCTTGTATTTGGTAACATAATCTTTTCAAATATTTACCCTATTTCACTGAAACATCATGCCACAGTCTACAGCCCTTCTAACTACTGTTGTGTCCATGTTTGCAGTATGTACTCAGAGGAGGAAGAGAGACTGATGATTTCGCCGCTCCTGGGCAATGTGTGCTTCGCTAGCGGCTACTACCGCTTCTGTTTCACCCTCAAGTCCTTCGCAAAGATATACGCAGACACATATGGTATGTTGTCATGTATAGCTCACATCGTATATTGTAATGGATAAAGATATCTCTTTTTAAAGTTACTTTTAAGGGTATGCATTATTTTCCGTATATTGCAATACAGAGATTATGTGATATGTCCTGGAACAAATATCAAACATGGGAAATGTTAACATTTCTGTCCAAAAATACATCCATGATGTATATATTGTCATATATTGCTCACATCGTATATTGTAATGGATAAAGATATCTCTTTTAAAGTTCCTTTTATGGGTATGCATTATTTTCCGTATATTGCAATACAAAAACAATGTGATATGTCCTGGTACACTTTCGAAAATATCGAACATGGGACGTGTTAACATTTCTGTCAAAAATACATCTATGATATATTGTCATATATTGCTCACATCATATATTGTAAAGGATAAAGATATCTCTTTTTAAAGTTACTTTTAAGGGTATGCATTATTTTCCGTATATTGCAATACAGAAACAATGTGATATGTCCTGGTACACTTTCGAAAATATCGAACATGGGACGTGTTAACATTTCTGTCAAAAATACATCTATGATATATTGTCATATATTGCTCACATCATATATTGTAATGAATAAAGATATCTCTTTTAAAGTTCCTTTTATGGGTATGCATTATTTTCTGTATATTGCAATACAGAAACAATGTGATATGTCCTGGTACACTTTCGAAAATATCGAACATGGGACGTGTTAACATTTCTGTCAAAAATTTCTTGAAAGCATAACCCAGAAATAATGAAAGATGTAAATTAATTGAAAATAGCACAAAAGTGTTCATTGTCATAACCATCCAGAATGATACACACCCGTAGTAACTATTCGTTCCACTGTTTCTGATTGTGATATGTACATTTATCTTATATTGTACTACTTGCATATCGCTGCTCAGAATGGTTAAATGTTGATAATGGAAAAAGCTATTTTTCTTTGGTTATTATTTTTTTAATCCTGTTCATCTATTATGTCAATGACTTATAGATGAGTTGTGTATTACATGTTTTCTAATTCTAGTCCAGGCAGCAGGCATGGATTGACATTTTCAAAATTTATTTTCTGATTTTATATTGACAATGAATCTACTCATCAGGTGGAATCAACGAGAAGGAGTTTGCTCGGCGACTATGGGGGGACATTTACTTCAACAGTAAAACGTAAGTAACTGTTATCTCTGATATCAACACTGTGGATAAGAAACTTATGTGTAATGAAATAGTGTATGGAAAATATTGTAGTCGACCTAATTGATAGAAACAAAAAACACTTCTAAAAATGTAGCTAGAATGGCCCATCCAATCCTCAAACTGTGTGATAACGAGTGGATGATCCAGGAATTTTGAAATGGTCTTGGGGGCCACAATTGGGATTCACCCATTTAACAGTCAATTTTAGAGTTAAACAGAATTTCTGTTCCCTAACGGTAAACCACCTTCAAGATTTATGATTATGCAATTCTGTTCCTCAAAGCAATTATTAAATCTGACATCAACATGTTTTTTCAACATGGATGACGGAACTGATAACCTTGTTCTTAATTTGCACCCCTCAAAACATGTATTGTACTGTTCTTTTATGCTTCCGTCCCTAACCCTTGACATCTTCCTACGCAGAGACTAAATGGCCAGTTTCCAAACTGTCATTTTATGCCTTGCTGCAGAGACTTTACTTTTCTGTGCTGCTATAGTGCCCCTACAGAGTAGAGAGCAAGCACAGAAAACTCAAGGCTATGCAGCAAGGCATCAAATGACAGTTTGGAAACTGGTCTTTTAGGCTCTGCATAGGAAGATGAACCCTTGAAAGTTACCCTTAAAGGTTATTGATGCAGGTAAAGGGAATCTAGAGTCTCGATAAGATTTCAAAATAGCTTGATTTCTTTGGACAATGAGTCAATATGTTAATATAAATCTCTTCTATTTACAGACGGAAGTTCACCAAGAAGCCGGCACACAACACATCCCAGAGAAGTTTTGTTGAATTTATCCTCGAACCCTTGTACAAGATTTTTGCTCAGGTAGGAATATTATTGGCGTGAATAAGAGATTACTTTACTCAGCCCTGTGTTGTATTATGTTTATGAAACAAGTTAACGATTTGGTAGACTGCTGACTAAATTAAGTTTTTGGCGGAATTTGACTTACAAGAAATATGAAATAAAATTCTTTTGATGTGCCAGAATGTCAATCGAGTCTATTTATTTTCTGTACAATATCACAATTCAGACTTTGGAGTTCTATTCAGAGTTGTTGTGATATCATAGAATCAAGAATTGTGACATTTTCTTTATTATGATTGTCTTATTGTGATATCAAAGGTTGACTTTAGTATTGTATATTTTCCCTTACAAGAGGTGTTTGTCAAATGATAATATTCATTGTACTATAAAAAATAGAAATAGCATGTCATGATATGCATCAGATTGCATTGTAATGGTCTTAGATATTGTGATACATGTGGCATTGTGGAATGTATCATCAGAAACTTTATGATCTGGCATGTTGTCAGGGTGTGAGAGATGGAGATAATTGTCGACGAAAAGTCGGGTATTATTGTGGAATGTATTATCATCATGTCCTAATATCTGGTTGAAGGTGACATTCAGAAGTGTTTACTGTATGTGTGTGATGGGCTGAATACTAGAAGTAGGGTTGCACTGTTAAATGAATCAATACAACTCAGTTACCACATCCTACTAACAGGTTGTGGGAGACGTAGACGAGTGTTTGCCGCGTGTGTGTGACGAGCTCGGTATCCACCTCACCAAGGAGGAGCAGAAGCTCAACATCAGACCCCTCATGAGGCTCATCGGCCGCAGGTTCTTCGGAGAGTTCACAGGTCACATTTCTTTCTCTCTCTCAAATATGTCAGCAAACAGAGCAATTAATAAATGTTCTTGTAAAGTCAAATCACTGTTTGATTTCTCTAAGTGCTGAGATGTTGATCTTCTCTCAATCAACAGCAGCATCTCCATCCATCTCCTTGGTTTTCTCTCTTTATAAGGGAGGTGAACTATGCTGTTTTCCTGGGGCATGCATGTTCAATTCATCATTAGACATTATTTTGTAATTGTGCTTTCTGACGACTGTGTTGGTCTAAGTATGTCATCAAAAACAACAAATAATTATAAGTGTTCTTGTTAGTGCGCTACATAGTCAAATCACTGGGATTTCTCTAAGTGCTGAGGTGTTGATCCTGTCTCAATCCAATCTAAATAAATTTAGATCAACAGGTTTTATATTTGGTCATACTGTTGATCTAACATTGACCAGTGTGAGAGGTCGTCCCGGTGACCTTTCGTATGCAAATAAGGAATTCCCAATTTGATCAATCAAATTCGACGTTACAAACAGTTCATAGTCGCTATTTCAAAGAATGAACGGAAGAAATATATGATGGCTTATGGCCTGTTTTCAATAACAGTGTGCATTGTGAAAAATAAGTCTTGTTTTCGATACTGATAAGAAAAATATCAATAGGTTGATTTTATTTTGGTTGTATGAAATATTTTTAGTTTTATGATTGACAAAAATCACTATTTTAAACATTATTTGGATGACAATGAAATAAATTAGTATAAATGAGTTTGATAAAAAAAAGGAGTTACCTCCCCTTGCATATGGATTTTCGCAGATATTGGCATTTATCAAGCTCTAACTTTGTGATTATTATTCGCCACGTTAGTATCTGTGCGACGTGCAATTATCATTTGTCATCGACAACTAGCAAATATGCTAAATCATTTCAAAATGAAAAATCTAAGCTATTAATACATCCAAGCAATCTGCTCCGAATGACAAAGCTCCGAACATCATCCATTTCAAAAGATGCGCTGCTGAGTTTTTTAACTTCCAGCGAGCTAGGGCAAGTTTTCTGATTGGCCGAGAGGCTGATGTCAGAGGTCACCGGGACGACCCGCCTTACAGTATGACCAAATATAAAACCTGTTGATCTAAATTTATTTAGATTGGTCTCAATCATCATCAGCAATCTTCCTTTAGCTTTTTCTCTTTAAACACATATTCTGAAAGGTGAACTATGTATTTATTCGTGGGCATGCATGTTCAATTCATCATTTGATATTATTTTGTAATTGTGCTGTATGACGACTATTGCAGGTTTTGTGGACATGTGTATAGAGCACATCAACTCCCCGGTACAGAACGCTAAGGCGAAGATCGAACACATCTACACAGGACCGTCTGACTCGGAGCTGGCAGAGGAGATGACACACTGTGACCCTGATGTACGTATATATATTTGAATCCAATTGCTTTATTGCTTCATTTGAATTTCAAAAAAATGACTTTGTTTAAAGTAGCAAATTATGACACAATGTGACCCTGATGTATGTATACATATTTGAATCCCATTGATTTATTGCTTTTTTTAGTTGAATGAATTAACCCTCATGATGTGTAAATTGCTCTCAGGGTCCACTGATGATCCACACAACAAAGCTATACCCGACGAGCGACGTGACAAGTTTCCACGTGTTTGGACGAGTGATGAGTGGAACGCTGCACTCGAACCAGGAAGTGAGGATTCTGGGAGAAAACTACACACTCCAGGACGAGGAAGACTCACGGTTTGGTCAGGTCGGGAGACTCTGGATAGCAGAGGCCAGGTGAGATGAATGGATAGAAGTCATAGAAATCCAATAAATCAGGTAGCATTGTTCAAGGTGATCAGATCAGGGAGCACTCCTTAGAGGGCAGTAGTAGGTTATTTAGGTAAATGAAGAGATCTCACAAAAACAAAAATACATTTTACAAATTGAGGACAATTTTTATAGATAAGAAGTAGAAGTTTGAAAATAAAGGTACCATGTTCGATTCAGCTAAGCATATCAATTGACTTACATTTAATGAATAACAGGTGTTGACATTGAAATGGCCGCCAGCAGTTTTGGCTTGTTATATGATTTATTCTATGATTAAAGTTTTGAGATACAAGATGTTTGACCATCTGAAGATAATGCATTTGGAATAAGCCAATATTTATTTGGGCAATTTTGAAGAAATAATATAAACAAAAATCTTGCTACTATTGCTTTAACAATGTATTATGTTACAGATACAAGGTGGAAGTGAACCGAGTGCCCGCAGGAAACTGGGTCCTCATTGAAGGAATTGATCAGCCCATAGTGAAAACATCCACCATCACTGACACATCGGCCAGTGATGAGGTAAAATAATTATTTCAAGGATTACCAAATACAAATGAAAATAAGTCATTTCTGAATGTTAGGAATAAGTAATGAGGTACAGAGCCACTAGTTGTAAATCAAGCATAGGAGATAATGTAATACAATGGAATTGGCTCTATTGTAGCAATCATAGCCCTAGATCCCTATTTCTGAATGTTAGAAAATAACTAATGAGCTACAGAGCCACCAATTATAAATCAAGCATAAGAGATAATGTAATACAAAGGACATGGCTCTATTGTAGCAATCATAGCCCTAGATCCCTGTGCAATATGGTCTATATATCATCCTATCACTACAGGTATACATCTTTAGACCCCTGAAGTTCAACACAAGCTCCGTTATCAAGATCGCAGTTGAGCCCGTTAATCCTTCAGAGTTGCCCAAAATGTTGGATGGGTTGAGAAAGGTCAACAAGAGTTATCCCCTCTTAACTACAAAGGTAAGAATTGGCATTTTGTCTCCTTAGTTGAAGACACAGTTTGTAGTTTTATAAGTAATAATTCTTCTTGTTGTAATATAAGAATCTGTAAAATGCTGTGTTAGCATTCTTAAAAATTTGTCTGTGTATGATTGGAGTATGAGTGCCTAAATATTAAGAGAAGGGAAAAAAACTTCCACGACTCCTTCATCAGATCTGATCATCTGATGAAGGAGTCAACCGACTCCGAAACATGTAACGTTTTCATTATGGCATTTACGCGGATAACTCCATATGTTGTGGACGTTTTTTTCCCCTTCTCTTAGTTTATCCAACTTCGGTTGACCCTGCCACTGCATCCTTAAGTGGATCTGCATGCTGTTGCTTCTAGACAGGTCTTCTAGCGCCGCTTCTATTTTAGTTTTTGCCTAAATATTAATTAGTATTTTCTGAGAGAGAGCAATGAATATTTACTTACATATATACCATCTACTCTGAGCTATGAAAACTAAAACTTCCAAAGGATTGAATTGATGTAAGATAACATTGATTATGTGTCTATTGGCCAGGTGGAGGAATCAGGAGAACACATCATTCTAGGCACGGGGGAGCTGTACCTGGACTGTGTCATGCATGATCTCAGGAAGATGTACTCCGAGATAGGTACGACATAGAGTGATTGTTGTCTACAGAATTGTTCATATTTACTGTTGAATATTTTTATCGTGGGGGTAATTTCTATCTTGTAGCTTAGAAAAGTGAATGATATCTTCAGAAATATTGGTATTTACTGTTGAAATGTTATAAAAGTATCCTTATCTAAATAGTTAAATGATGTCTGCAGAATTCTTAGTATTTACTGTTATTTTTTTTCAAAGTATTTGGGTTATTTATATACTTGTAGCTAAGATGGTTGCACATCTGTTTGAAGTTGTTGTTCTTTTTGCACAGACATCAAGGTAGCTGACCCAGTGGTATCATTCTGTGAGACAGTTGTGGAGACTTCATCTCTAAAGTGTTTTGCTGAGACTCCAAATAAAAAGTGAGTTGGTGGCACGTTTGTTGGTACCCTACCCTTTTTATGCCCCCGAATTGTAGATTCCGGGGGTATATTGTTTTTCACCTGTCCGTCTGTCCATTTGTCCACAAAAACTTTAACCATGGTCATAACTTTTGATTGGTCAGAGCTAGGTCTTTGATACTTGACATATGGATCCCTTGTGATGAGACCTTTCAGATGACACCATGACATTTGACCTTGACCTTGACACAACGAGCAGGATGCATCCGGGGGCATTCGTGTTTCACAAACACATCTTGTTGAATATAAGGAGCTTAAATTTCATGGATCAATAGGTTAAGATTAAACAAGCATTTATTTCATTGTAAGTTTGGGCATATTTCATTGATTTTCTGAATCTATTGATTGAAAAGCTATGATGGCCAGATCTACTTGTTACTTTTAAAAAATTATTGGTATAGATTTTGAGACAGATTATAGCTCCTGGTAGGATCTCCAATTAGAAGTCAAACCAAACTTTTGGTCATTTTAAAACCTTTCTGACTTTCCATTTCTATGTATTTCTTTAGTCTGTTCCCTTTTCTCCCTGATCTGTCTGCTGTCGTTTGGATTTTTTCATTCACATTTTGAATCATTGAAACATTGTTGAAAACACATGAAAAGCCAACTCACTCATGCAATTCCTCAATGACAATTATAGGAACAAGTTGACGATGATTGCGGAGCCGCTGGAGAAAGGGCTGGCGGAGGACATTGAAAACGAGGTTGTACAGATCACTTGGCCGAGGAAGAAGTTGGGAGAGTTCTTCCAGACCAAGTATGACTGGGATCTGCTCGCTGCTCGATCTATCTGGGCCTTCGGACCCGACGCAACCGGACCCAACATCCTAGTTGATGATACACTACCATCTGAGGTAAGTACAGCCATTGTAGATTAACCCTAAGATGCTAACCGCGGAATATTCCGTGTCGGTGATAACATTGCCCGTAAGCACTCTAGGCGAGTCCCGGATCGAGGAAACTAACGACTGGGATTCGCATAATAGATACACTAGTTGTTGAAAAAACGCAAGTGCCTCGCTACAGAAAATAATACAGCCAGTAGGGCTAATTAGCAGATAACAGTGGTTGGCACCATACAAGAATATTCAGCCACGGTGCCTTGTAGAGCATATAAAGTATTCAGCGTTACGAGGGTTAATACAATTTCTTCAGCAGGGTATTTCAAATCCTGCCAAGGGCTGGCAACTTTGTCTGTGGTAGAGAACTGTTCTACATATAGTAAGATTTGGGTGTAATGAAACACTGAAATTCAGCGTAGTACCATCTGTGGTTCGCTACTTCCAGTCAATGCTTGCAGGTTTCACTGCAATGCATGATCATATTAATGTTCAGATTTCTCCCTGCAATAAAACTAGCAGTCGTGAAATAGGTGAAAAACTTTTGAAAGCAGCGTCAATCCCAAAACCACCTTATCTTCAGTTTACATACATAAAATGATATCTGATGTCTTGTTGTTTCTGCTGTGTAGGTGGACAAGTCTCTGCTCGGAGCTGTGAAGGACAGTATAGTTCAGGGCTTCCAGTGGGCAACCAGGGAGGGACCACTCTGTGATGAGCGTCAGTAGTTACCGTTATATTTTAGAATTTTAGAAATGATCCTGTTTAACCCACTGGCTACTAGTTTCTTCAACTGCTAATTTCAGAATAGAAAAACTGATATGTTTTCAAATGGTATATACCAGGAAAGGGAGAAAAAACTTTTGTTTTTCAAAGATTTGTTTTGATACTGGAAATATATGGATAAGCCTGTTTTTTCAACCATTTTCAAATTCTATGTTTAATGTCATATGACTTCATCTAAAAAAATAGTTATGGAAAAATGAAATTATGTACAAAATTTAGTCCAACATGACCATAAAGTGACATTTCTGTTAAATATTCCTTTTTTTTTTGCAAATCAATATTTGTGAAAGTTGTTAAGAATGAAAAATTATGATTCTCCCAAGTTTATTACAAAGATTCTAAGAAAGAGACATCTCTGAAATAATGTCCATATTTTTCACACATCAATATTTATGTTATTTCATCCAGCAATCCGCAACGTCAAGTTCAAGATCCTGGACGCAATGATAGCTCAGGAGCCCATCCACAGAGGAGGTGGACAAATCATCCCCACCGCCAGGAGAGTCGCCTACTCTGCCTTTCTTATGGTGTGTCTCTTGTTTGAGGATTTGATTTACAATAAAGGAAAATAATATTTTGAATAGAGTTGTGACGATATATCATAGCATCGAGAATTGTGATATTTTTTTGGCCCCATTCTATTTTGATGACAAGTTTTATCTTCGAGTGTGTCTTTGTTCTCCCGTCTAGGCCACGCCCCGAATGATGGAGCCCTACAACTTTGTGGAGGTGATCGCGCCTGCTGACTGCGTCTCCGCTGTCTATACTGTTCTTGCTAAGAGGAGGTACGTTGTCATCTTCAGTTATTATCCCCCGCCATGAAGTGGAGTTTGAAAATGAGATCAATGTAAATCCATATTACAGAGTTGCGGCCCATGTAAGAATATTTTGGGATCTTGAATGTAAACTTATTTGGCAGGGGATGTTGATGACCATGTCTTCTCGTTTCAAGTAGAATTAGAGACAAGCTTAATAAAAACAGTCTGACCTTCAAAAGCTCTTTTACATCCCTATTGAGACAATATTGCAATTTGGTAATATTGATAATAAAAGTAATATGGAACTGTTGATTGCTACAGAGGTCACGTGACCCAGGATGCACCAGTGCCAGGGTCCCCGCTGTACACAATCAAGGCTTTCCTGCCCGCCATCGACTCGTTTGGCTTTGAGACTGATCTGAGGACACACACCCAGGGACAGGCCTTCTGTCTGTCCGTCTTCCATCACTGGCAGGTTAGTATCTGTTCTTCTCAATGTGCTTTTTATGTCCCCGCAAAGCTTTGCGGGAGATATGTTTTCAGTTCCGTCCGTGGTTCTGTACTTTCTACACTTTCCTTTCAGGGCCATTTCTCGAAAAACGTTTATTATTTTTTAACAAAATTTGGTCTGTGGTCATTTTAATTGTATGAATTAAAAGGAGTCTAAGCAGATTCAGATTTCTTGAGTCAATTGTGATAGAGATATGAAATAGAGAAAATTATGGCCAGACGTTGAATGCCAAGTAATTGCAAAAGCCCATTTAGCCATCCAGGCTAGATGAGATATTAAAAGAGAGCATAGGCGTAGGAACAGTCCGAAAGTTGGGGGGTCCTGTCATTATGTAGATTATATGGGTGATGGTGGTGCCCCCCCTGCCCCCCCGGTTCCTACGCCTATGGAGAGTATCCTACTTGCTGAACATTTCTAAATCATATTTTGTTTACCAACATTTACACTGAAAGGCCGAAAACAAGATTATCCTTGTACTGCAAATGCATCAATGACATTATTCTATAAATCCCAAGTGGCTTACTATTCACCTTTCTTCTAAACAAGTGAGGTATGTGAACACTATCGTATGTTCTATGTACAGATTGTGCCAGGCGACCCGTTAGACAAGTCAATCATCATCCGTCCCCTGGAGCCGCAACCAGCCACACATCTAGCCAGGGAGTTTATGATCAAGACTAGGAGGAGGAAGGTAAGAATTGCAATTTTTAAATTGGTATTAAAGGGATAGTAAGACAATTCTTTTTGGACATATGATTTCTTAAAATTTTCTCCTATCAATGTTATTTTATGCCAGGTATATGTTATATGTGGGCTTAACCCTCTGGAAATAATTCATTTTGCTTATCCTCAAATGAAGACGAATTGATCAAGAACTGAACGCCTTTTAATTTATTTTTTTGTAAGGAAATGCAATGTGTAGCTGAAATAAGATTTTGTCAGATCTGTAACTTTGGATTGTTAACATTTATTTTCTTTTTTTATGACATCTTTTTTCACGTAAAAAATATGCTACATCCCCTGTTACATATTTGGGGATCTTTCTGGAGATAATAACACTTGTATTTTAAAATGGTCCTTACTGGTTAAGGAAAAAATAACCCTTTTACATTATTGCGGCCTTTTTCAACAAGCAACGTTATTTCTGACAAATTTATCAATAAATAAAGCACCATTACAAATGTTTGTTATCAGGGTCTGAGTGAGGACGTATCCATCAACAAGTTCTTCGACGATCCTATGTTGCTGGAGTTGGCTAAACAAGACGTGATGTTGAACTACCCCATGTAGAGACTTCTCACTGTGACTGTTACACTTATACACTGTTGCTGCATTTGGACTACCGGTGCCTTTAAAAGGCAAGAATCAAGAAAGAGAAAGATTGGCTTCAGTGAAATACATATATGGCTCTGACATCTTTTTTTAAGTGCTTAGGTGTCTTTTGTGACTGTTACACCATAAAATATTGCTGTATATGGAAGAGGTGTTTTCTTACAATTAAAGGACCAAGGAAGTTAAAGACCAGGCCCCAGTTAAAAAATAGGATTTGCGAATGTAACATCCATAAAACATTGCTGCTTATGGAAAAGTAGTTCTCTTACAATGAAAGGACAAGGAAGTGAAAGACCAGGCCCCAGTTAAAACTGAGAAGAAAGAACTGATTACCTCAATTATAATGCAAAGAACCCTAGTGCTTGGGCTTCCAAAGTAACTGTGTGTTTTTGCTACATATGAATCCAGGATCATGCAAGAGATTGACAAGTCTCTAGAATTAGTACTATTATTAAATGGCAAGATTAAGAAGAAAATCTCAAAACTCTGTCACAAGTATGACTTGAAATGCAGTAACAGTTCTAAAGTGTATGTATGTATAAAGATTTACAGCTAAAATTCATGTTCATTTGTACAGACTGATATCATCATTTCACATAACAGGAAATAAATAAAACCATTAATCTATTTACAGTGTTCTTTTGTCTTGTATAAATAAATTGACAAGGGAATTAATGAAGTCTTCGACTTGCATTAAGAAATGCCATTTGAAACAAGATGTGTTTGTGAAACACGAATGCCCCCGGATGCATCCTGCTCGCTGTGTCAAGGTCAAGGTCACAAGGTCAAATGTCATGGTGTCATCTGAAAGGTCTCATCACAAGGGATCCATATGTCAAGTATCAAAGACCTAGCTCTGACCAATCAAAAGTTATGACCAAGGTTAAAGTTTTTGTGGAAAGACGGACAGGTGAAAAACAATATACTCCCGGAATCTCCAATTCGGGGGCATAAAAAAAAGTTGATACAATTTCCTTAATGTGAACTACTCAACATAAGTTATTGGTCAAAACTGTATTCCATTGATTCTTCAAAAAAGGAAAAGTTTGCCTTGCTGCAGGGTGAATACACAGAGGCACAGAGAATTGCAAGAAAAGTGCAAAATTCTCTTACCATGCAGCCAAGGAGTAGACATCAAGATCTCTGCTGCTATCATGACAAAATTTCAATTAAGGACCAACCATACAATCAATGTTGTTATTGTGCTCAAATTGTTAAAGCATAGTGCACATGTAAGGATATAACCAACTCATCAAGGTCAGAACAAATTGCATTGACAAGCAAATAATATTTTGGACATGTTTCTCAGGAAACTCTTACTAATGTTTCCATGTCAACAATGTAGTTAAAATTAGCTGTAAGCCAGTAATGCTTACATCCCTTAAGTCCTGCATTTCATCTAGCTACTAACTGACCGGTCTGGGACGAGCATGTGTCAAAATTATCCAATGAAAAAGAACTGGCTCAGCTCTTGGGATCTGGCGTCATTAGGATTTACATTGCATTTTTCCAATGATCTGAATATAAATGTAACTCATTTCATATGGGACGTAAACATTACAGTTACTTTTGACTAGATTTACCAACTCTAAGAGCTGGTTTTAACTGGATTGCCCGATTCTCAGAGCTGAGTCTGAATATTTCAAGCGATACAAAATCAATGAGTGAGCGATCGCTTAAGAGAAAATCTCATATGAAAAGAGCGAAAAGTATTCTTTATTGTCAATAAACAATTAATACATGAAATGACTAACAGTAGTTCTTACCATTTGACATGAGTAAGAAGATAAGTACATAAACATGAGATGAAAATAAACCAGCACCATTCACCAAGCTAAAATGTATAGAATAAATACATTTCAATGTTTTACAAAAAGTATATTTCCATCTAACAAACACTTGCCTTAACAAATATCACCCTAATATTCAAATCAATTAAATTTCTCAATGTAATGTTAATCTAATCAATGGACGAAACTAGTAACTCTAAGCAATAATCACTTGCCCCTTAGGTGTTGTAAGGCCAATCCTGTCTTGCCTATATCTTAAATTTCGTTCAAAAACTCTTGCTGCGACACAACTCTCAGATCTGTTCTGTCATTGCATTATCAGCCTTCAAATCACTCAGCTAGAATTTATTCACAAGGGGCACTTATTAGAGGGGTGTTAAATTACAATTTCAAAAAGGACAGCCCTCCATTTTAAAACAGGGTCTACAAAGCATATTTTATCTTATCATAAGATTGCATTTTAATCAAGATGAGACAAAATTAAATTTTAGTTTATGACTTGCACATTTTGCTAATTTTGAGATGCACGAAGCTGTTGATTTTACTAGGTACCACTCAACAGGTTGATGATTGTAAGCAATAGTAAACAAATTTGGCATTGTTGGGTAACATAACTGAAGATGATAAAGTTACAGATCTTCTCAGACAAGTTAAACATTTCAGTAGCACTATAGTAGCCATTCTAAGTAAACCTTGCCTCAATATTATCCATTTCTCTTCTATACTGATCGAGTCTAGCAAGGCCTAGTAGAGGGTCGCGTCAGCCAACCTTTCTGCGACCTATGATCTTCCAACGTTAAACGTGCGAAGGCAGACTAGAGTGGCTTGGTAAGATGAGTTCTGATTTGTCAATTTGATACGTGGGCTGACGCGACCCTCTACTAGACTCGTCTACGAGTGAAACAGATAATATTGAGGCTAGGTTTACGAAGACTGTATAGTAACAATATGATTGTAAAAAACATTATGATGAAAAAATAAATCTGACATCACTTCCAAGAGGGTTCAGCATGTCATTAAGCTAGCTGATCTGTACTGTGCAAGAGGACTTAAGTATTTTATGAGGGAATATTTAGTTTTCGAATATAAGTACTCACTAATATAAAATTCAAAGCTGAAAATTAGGGAATGACTGAATAAATCCTGAAATTATTATTCACAAAAAAATGTTATTCTGTTTTTTTTGGCAGGTGACAAATTAAGTCTTCAAAAAAAACCACCATTCTATACAATTTGCCATGAAACATCATTACTGAGCAAAACTTTCATTTCAGATCTGAAGAGAGATATCAGCCATAGAAATTACATAATAATGATAAATTTCCTGTTTTATTTGTATCTTTTTTATTGCATACAAATATTGATAGAAACTCCACATACAGGACTTTCTGCTTTTACTAAATGCAAGCCATTCTATTGGCTGGTTATACACAAATCAATATGAGGCGTTAAACCTGACAGATATTAGGGTATTGTTGTTCTGAGAATACAAAAATGCTGATGTTAAGCAGAATGTATGTTAAGAGATTATATATCCAAACAGCCATTCTTCTATTCAAAAGATTCAAAGAGGTCACTATGTAACAATTGCTTTTTCTTGAATAACATGATAAAATTTGTTTTCAGTTCTTCAAAAGGGCTCTTGATATTAATCGTAATAATACTGCTTCATAGTGTTACCTGTACCTTCTTTAAACATTTCTTCAAATAATCTGATTCTGATATTCAGTTTATTCATGCATCAATATCTTATTCCAATTTTGAAATTGCTAAAAGGGAGGTAACTCTCAACCATGTCCTCAAGGGAGGTAACTCTTCACTTCCTCTTGCTGACCGTGATCCAGATTTCATCCATTGGATGAGAGACTAGCCCATAGACAGGAGTCACAACTTGACCTTCGACCAGATCTACTTTGAATTTTCGTAACAGTGTTGCCATGCATGACGTAGCTTCCATATAAGCAAATCTATACCCTGGGCAAACTCGTTTGCCAGCAAATCCAAAAGCAGAAAATGCGAGTGTTGGTCTGTCTTTGGAGTGTTCTGGGGAGAATCTGTCAGGATCAAACCTGCAAAATGAGAAAATAAAAGCCAATTTAAATTATTTGAAGATTTGACGACCCAACATTAAAGTCGACTCATTAGTACAGCGTTACTGGACCATGAAAGGTTTAACTTAATCTTCCTTTCAAAGATTCTAATAATTTACAGTACAAAAGTAAATAAGTTGATAAAGCAAGAAAGGAAAGATGGTTGAAAATGAACAAAAAATTTCTAAAAGGTACTGGGGTCATGAGTATGGTGAGTATGTCATAGTTACATCTGTAATTCACTTCTCTGCATTGCAAATGATAAAATCTTTACAAGCATATTTTGAAGGAGGGTTGAAGCTTCAACAACAACACTACAACTTAGATCAAAGCCACTCTGAATATATCGACCATTTTAAGACAATATCTGTCAAAATCTGTTCTGTTCATAGCATAAATACCTAACTTCTTTGAGAGGCATTTAACGGTGATAGTATCTACACCGAAACATCGGATTTCATGCAATAAAGAAGTTGATTATCCGTAATAACTTGTTCTTCTTTATAAATACCTGTTTGGCAACGGCCAGATTTCTGGGTCTTGCAGACAAACACCAAGTGCATGGATGACAGGAGTCTGAAAATTGCAACAAAAATTCGGTTTAACATTCAAATTCAAATTTCAAAACAATATCCAAAATGAAGACACAAGAACGTTCTGTGGAGCACGTGTGGTGGTGGGAGATTAACATGCTTGCCTCTCATACCAAAAGTGTGGGTAAGAATGAAGATACATGTGGAGACACATTGAATTTGTGACAAAAGTTTTAAACTGTTGTGTCCACATTGCAGTTCATCTAGCCGTAGAAATGAAGATAACACAGGGAGACGAAGAGCACACTCACCAATATGGTTGTACAAAGTCCTTAATATCTGAATTTCTTAGGGTAATTATCTTCATTTTATTAATACTGAGCAGTCATGACACTTGATACATATTGATCAATAAGTAGAATTATCATTTCACCACCACTACCACTCACATTTTTGGGTATCTTGTGTCCCCCGAGCTCAGAGTCGAAGTCCTGAAAGCGAGCGCCCCAAGGAGCCACCACTGCACATCTCAGAGTCTCGTCAAGCACCTGTCGCAGATACCTAGTGGAATGGTACAGATACATTCACATAAGAGATAATTCTCTTAGCATGTAGCATTTTAGAGGCATCAATTTTCTCTGGGGGTTGTACTGTCTTAATTCCACCCTCATATCATTATAATTTATCAAGACCTTTTTTTCTGTTTTACCCCTAATGAAAATCAATGACTAACACTTTGTCAATATAAGGTTGCCACAGAGTTTTGCTATTCCAAAAGTCCTATCAGAGTCAATAGAGTACACTTAATGACAAATAGTGAGCTCATTATGTAAAATACAACTACTCGAGACCGAACTCCCCTGACCCAACCAAGTCCTTGTAATTTACAATGATCATGTATTTTGTATTTGTAATTTTGTATTTTTTATTGACTTTAATATCTAAAATTATATGTTCAATTCTATTAAATCAGAACAAATTGAAAATTGTAAGTTTAACAATTGAATCAGATTACAGTCAAATACCAGATGCAATCATGTGCGTCAGTATCTCAGTTCTAGGACGGGAATAAAAGTGACAAAACTTACCTAGTATGGTGAGTGTCAATCTAGTTAAAACTAGCTGTAATGTATACGCCCCTAAGTCCTCACGTTACATCTAGCTACTATTATAGTAGTACTAACCCACCTTTATCTTACATGATAAGGTGGAAATCATCCAATGGAAAAAGAACTGGCTCATCTCTTTGAATCGGGCGTCGTTAGGATTTATATTGCATTTCACATATTATGAGCATAAATATCAATAATTCAATGTATGACTTATTGGACATAACCATTACAGCTAGTTTTAACTAGATTAGCCGATTCTAACAGCTTTTGTTAACTAGATTGTCTGATTCAAAGGGATCAGCCAGTTCTTTTTCCATTGGCTGATTTCCGCGCAAGCTTGACACGGACCAGGTGGGTTAGTAGCTAGATGTAACGTGTGGACTTAGGGGACGTATACATTACAGCTAGTTTTGGGTGAGTGTTCAGGTTCGATCATGTCCTTACAACTCTAAAAGAGGTATAATTAATCCCTGAATACTTACTTGAGCTCTGTGATGTTGTGGTGGTCGAGGTCATCCTTCTCCCCGAGAACCTTCACAATCTCCTTGTGTACCTTCTCCTGGATGTCGGAGTGGGACGCCAGGAAGTAGAACGCCCACGTCAACACTGCAGCACCATAATAATACTCAAATACATCGTTGATGGGAATTTGTTAAGAGAGTGATTAGGTAGGTTGAGTGAATAAACGAGTAAGTGAATTTTCAATCTTCATTATTTCAATAGTTATATATTTTTTCATTTATATAATAATCAAACTGATGCTAAATGTTGAAAACTTTTTAAACTTGTATTGTTGATTCAAGATTTCTAATGCCAGAATGACGACATTAAAAATTGTGTACCCTCATTGAACAATTACAGTTAAACTTAAGGAAACTTATGTTTCTTTTTGCAACTATATTGTTACTAACAAGTTAAAATGTGAGAGAGGCTCACTAATAACCTGACTGTGCATCCCTGATCAACTGAATTACTGTCTATTCCCATAAGTTAGACTTCCATAAGGCTAATCATCAGCAGAAGTCTTTTACACAGATATTGACCCAGAATAAGAATTGAAAAGAATTAAATAAACGTTTATTTGTTCATCATACAAACTTAACCTGGCTCCATAATAGTCATACAAAACAGTTCCTTAATCTCTATCAAAACCACAAGTAACAACGAAAGAACAAAGTGACCAACAGACGTACAGATGCCGGTGGTATGGAAGCCCCCAATGAGGTAGGTGAGTAGGTCCATCTCACGAGTAGAGGAGTCCGAGTGGTGATCCATGACGCGGTCTATCAGCAGGTGCTCCTCCGACTTGTGACCGTGTTTCTTCCGGTACTCCAGGCTCTTCTTGATGATGTTGTACAGGTGGGTGCGAGCTGGTTAAAAAATACAAAGAGACATAGAGAAAAGTTGTCTTTTCTTGACAAATACCATCTTAGTTTATACGAGCTAGTCAAGAAAATACGCGTCTCACACCTTCAAAATGGGTACGAGCTGGTTCAAAAATACAAGCACGTATACAAGCTGGTTAAGAAAATACATACAGGATATTTGTCTTGTTAATTGACAATAAAAATTCCCCGTTCATAATTTCATCAAGTGAGGTAGAAACATCAATACTATCCAACTGGAAACTTTGGTTTCAATTTGACCTTTTTTTTTTTCAATGATGAAGAGATGTTATTCGAGATACTCACATTCATTAAAAGTTTAGCATGTGTACGAGCTGGTTGAGAAACTACATTTAGTATATTTGTCTTGTTTATGACAATAAAAGTACCCCGTTCATAATTTAATCCATACCGAGAATGAATTTCATTAATTGAGGTAGAAACATCAACACTATCCAACTGGAAACTTTTGTGCATTTGGTTTCAATTTGACATTCTCTTGCTTTCAATGATGAAGTGATGTTATTCAAGATACTCACATTCATTAAAGGTTTTAGCACGTGGACTCTTCTCGTCTGGTAACACTGGATCCGTCGCTCTGTGCTCCATCTCCGACCATATCTGCCGACAATCGTTACCAGTTACCTCCGATAATTCTTATAATAACAATTCTTCTTGGGAAGTAAGTGTGATAATAAGAGACAAATCTTATGGATAACAACTTCTTTATTTGATTTCTGGTCTAGACCTTCTTCTTCAGTAACCAAATAGAAATATGTCCGGAAACTGACCCTACCCCCAAAAGTTCAATCGTTTCGATTGAAACCAGACAAGATAACAAATACAGAATAACCAAAAAAACAAAGACAACACTCAACCATAAGGACTAACCACATACCAAGTTTCGTAAAAAAAAATATTAAAAGTTTTTTAGATTTCGCCTGGAAAGAAACCCTACCCCCTATATGCACTATGTTCAAATTGTTTGAATGAAAAATAGAAAAAATAAGATATTTATAAAACACCAAAATAGTAAAAGGCAACACTCCACCACTAGACTTAACCAAATACCAAGTTTCGTAAAAAATAAGGCCAGGACTACCCTAAAACTTTTGCAAGAAATCAAATCAAAGTTATTACTTTTAAGATTTGCTTCGTAGTTACTTCAACATCGCACATTCAATAAAATTCCCTTTGAAACAGTCATTTCAAGCAATCCATTACCCTTTATACTAGAAATCAGGCAATCAGAAGTATGTGGTGCTGCGGTCAGACTGTTGAATAGAGGTAACTTTATTCTCGGAAGAGTCATTATTTTGTATTTCAAATTCCTTGGAACACAATAGATTATGATAAGACTTGGTGTGGAAGCATAAGTTGGAAGATGAAATTCAAGCATGCAGTAACCTAGATCATAATAAGAGTATTTAGAAATCAAAGATTCAAAATTAACACGTTGCCTACCTCAAGTGGTAGCTTAATCATATAATTCTCTTCCAACCATTGTTTCAAATCAAGGACTTATCCAGTTCCCCATAGATATCCATAACTATACTAAATTCAACCAGTGAAAACACTTCTCTTGTTAAATAATCTTGATTGTTGACACAAGATCTATGCCATGAAGACTCAAAGTACAAAATTGAATAAATCTACACATTTCAGACTCTCAAAGTCTCCTTCAAGTTTAGCCAATGGAGTATTAGACTTTAGATTAGTTTCTGATTTAACTAGAAAGTGTTTTTATCCGTAAAAACAGATGTCTCCCCCTTCCTCAAATGCTCCAAACCTCTAAACAATACCATCATAAAGCACCGTTAATGTTCTCTGTATAATTCCACTTGAATAAATAACCTATCAACTTCACAATTGTAGCAAACAAAATATTCAAATTCTAAATGATTTGATGCTGAAACCCTTGAAAAAGAAAGTCAAAACTGTTACCATGGAAATTAAAAAAATTAAATTTTTAAAAATCTATAACCTCCAAAAGGTACATCTACATGATATGGAGAAATATGCAGTATACCAAGTTTGGTGATGATCTGTCATATAGTTTTAGAGATATGCTCCGGAAACGAAATGGGAACGCCGACGCCGACAGGAACTCAACTAAAACCAATATGTCTCCCGACCCTTAGGGGGGAGACATAATGACCTTAGCTAGAACTGTTGAAAAAAGTATTCATAGTTTCAGAACAAAATAAGGTATTTTTACTTACCAAGTCATAGTGAGTTTTTAAAGCCAACACTTCTTTGTCATTTTCAAAATATTCCCCCAAGAGAGCCACTAGTGCAGATTTGATGGAAAACGCAAACATATACTGTCCTAGGGGGATATGTTCTTCTTTCACTAGTGACGACCATTTCGTAACCATTCCATTTGCAATCTGTAAGATATTAGAGCAAAGATTGCTACCAAAAAAGTCATGTTGATAAGAACAGATTTTCTGTATAACAACTTCTTTATTGTGAACATTTATGTTGTTTCAGAGGATATGCTTCCCCCTTCATTAGTTAAGGTTAAACATCAATTGCTGTTCTTATGTTTACAAAATGCCCTTCAAAAACTTGATTCATATTGTTTCAAAAATCATGGGCTAGAGTGGAACATTATCTTGGATAGAATGGATGGAAAACAATTGTTAACAATTTTGCTCTTTTTTTTTTTGTGATACTGAAAATGTTGTACAATATTTTCATTTTCAATTCCAATAAATATATATACAGAACGTCATACGTGTGCATTTGGGTCGTTTGTATTGAACGAGTAGATGGCATGGACGCGGAGGAACAACGAGTTCGAAGAACGAGTTGTTCCTCCGCGTCCATGACATCTTCGAGTTTAATACAAACGACCCAAATGCACACGTATGACGTTCTGTATTTATTATATACTCCTTTTAAACCTTTTTACAAGTAGTTTTTTAATTTCTTAAATTATCTGAGAAGACGTACTGCGCATGTATACATAATGCGAACAAGACGATGACCCAGAACACGCTCGACTGATGATTTGATACCTCAATTATCTTTTTATTTTCTCACTATTCTGCGTAGTTAAACGACAAAGATATTTTTTTCAAGTGTGAAAACAAAACAACATGATAAAAGTAATTCCATAGCCATTATTTATATAGTTCTGAATATGAAAAACGTAAAGTTCAGGGTATCGAGCGACGGGCTTCATTCAAACGACGTCACCATGGAAATGACTTCATAATCGTTGTCGGCTATGACGTCATAATGACGAGTATCGCTAGCGATGCTGTCGGAATTTTGTTCAGGATTTCCTTTTTCAAAGTGTTTTGTAGTTTCTTTACTAATGATAACTATAGTTTCTCACTATTTTATGTCATATTAAAAGTACGTTTTTACCAATGCATTGAGATACATTAATTTGGTGTTTTAATTAGAAAAATGATTGTTACTTGCGGAAAATTCCGAGAATTGCCGAAGCTTAAAAACAGTAGAACCGGCAGGCGTGCAATACGGATTCTGGAGTGCAATACGGAATTTGAAGACGTATTCCGTATTGCACTCTTGTATTACTATCCTAAGATTACATGAGTATATAATAAAATACCATAAATAAAAAAAAACATTAAGTATTCAAACATGTAAAAGTACTTATCCTTTATCTTATATTTCAGAATTAACACTCCTTAATGGAAAAATTGAAACAAAGTCTAGCCAAAAGGAAAACGATCTTGAGTATTGAAAACAATAAATCTTCTTCTTACTTACTTTCTGCATCTTGGGATAATACATTTTGAGTTCCTCATGAGAGAAACTTTTATCGAAGGCCGCTCTCCTCCCCCTTCCATCAGACCCGTTAGCATACTGGATGCTGTTCTCTCCGATGATGGGTTCAAACAGGCGGAAAAGCTCACCTGAAATGATAGATGTTTCATGAGGCGCTTGACGTCCTGTCTAAAAAAAGTTCTTGTAGGGATGACAGCATGAGGATCCACTTAAGGATGCAGAGATGGGACCAACAAAAGTTGATAGTAATTAAAACAAGCAGACAGAGTCGTCTATATCCCCCGCCATTTGGAATATTTTGACGGAAAAAAACATGACTTTGAATTTAAAGTATCTCCGATTTCTGGTGTCGTAAATTGTCACAACTTACAATTTCAAAGAAACTGCAAAAAATGATAATCCAAACAAGTTCAAACCCCAAAAAGGCACATCTACACATAATGATTGATCCATACACCAAGTTTGTTTGAGCTAGGTCTCAAGGTTTTCAAGTTCTGCTCCTGAAACAAAATCTTAAGTATAGTTTCCATGTAAACAGCTGAAAATAAAAATAGAGCCATTGGCTCTGTAACTCATCAGGCTTCATATCATTTGTGCTTATTGGTGTGGCAAATGTGGTTCCCCCCTTACTCTTTATCCTCTTTATCTAACTTAGGAGACTGCACAGAAAGTTTTAGCTTTCTACTAAGGCCTGATGCTCCTTGAGAAAAAGAGGAAATAAAAATGCAAAGACGTTGAAAATCCCAAAAGGCACACCTCCACATGATGCCCGTTGCACATACCAAGTTTCGTCAAGTTAGGTCTCATCGTTTTGGAGTTGTGCTCCGGAAACGAAATCCTATGTTATGTTTCCATGGAAACGAGTAAAAATAAAAATGCAAAGAAGTTGAAAACCTCAAAAGGCACATCTCCTCATGATGCCCGTTGCACATACCAAGTTTCGTTGAGCTAGGTCTAACCGTTTTGGAGTTGTGCTCCGGAAACATTATCGGGACGGACGGACGAACAGACGGACGGATGGACGAAGACCATTTCAATAACCCCCCAAACTACGTTTGGCGGGGGATAAAAAGAGGGGGATAACCATTATCAACCCATGAAGTCAGCCGCCGAAGGAACAGGAGGGGCTCAATTTTGCAGTTACATATTTCAAGGGTTAGACCCCCTTCATCAGACTCACGGCTGACTTCATGGGTTGGTGATGGTTATCCCCCTCTTTTTGAAATAATAGATATGTTGTTATATCGATGGAGGAGGGTGACCAATCAAAGCACAACAAACACATGATTGAAAGCAGTACAAATTTAAAAGTGACATTTCATGCTTCTTTCGAGCCCCTTCATAAGACAAAATGTACATGAAATCTTTTGAATAGATGACATCTTTCATGATTTGATGATAATGAACAAAGGTTGAAAAATATTTTATGACTTATTAACTTTTAATAATTATTTGTACTAAGGTGTAAATCATGAAATATCGACAGTCTGACATCATAAGCATGATCAATTGCAAGGGTATTGACTAGAAGGGGATGTTATCAATGTTCAAAATTAGTTTCAGGCTTAGCTTGTAAACTACTGCATTCCCTTAACACAACATTCTCTTTTCCTGATTAAGAGCAATGTGAAGTTGAGACTCAAAATTTTAGACTTGTTTGTGTAAATGAAACCTTTTATTTTAATTATGGTCCCAATATATATTATAGTGAAAGCCAAATATCAAAAACTTCTTACAGGTACTGATAACTGATGAACTACAGTAAACTAGAACTGTAACATTGATAAGATAGGTTTGAATTAAATAAAAAGCCACTCCGCAATTTTCATCACATTTTTCTTGATGACCATGAATTGTATAATTCATCAAAGGAGCTCATAACTCATAACTGCCAATCCGACTGCTTAAGATTGGTTTCCAAACTTACATTTGAGTGATTGATGCGAGTCATTGTCTGGTTTTCGATCAGAATTGAGACTTCAAACCATTCTGTTGTCTCTGTACAAATGTCAATTAGCTTTAAAATGATATTTTTCTGCAACAGTCAGTACTTCTCAATCAGATCAAGTTTGGCATATGTGACGCCAGCAACTGGCAAAGTGGCTCTCGAAATGGTGAAACTTGGTGCATTTCCCTCTCTTAACCAAAACTTGGCACCTAGCACAGCTGTTTAAAGGTACAATAATGCACGTTTTAGTAGTAATTTGATACCCATTATTGGAGAAAAAAATCCTCATAAGGTTGCATTCTCCTGTATTGTTGAAATCATTTCCTTTGACATTTTCCATTTTTTGAAAAGCAAACTCCATTTACTCTTTTGAGACTGAGTCGAAAAGTATAGGAGAAAGGATTTTTCTCAAGTACTATATCCACATACCTGGCCTGTCGAAGACATTCTGGTGCTGCTTAAAGAGATCAGGGGAGGCAATGCTGATGACGAGCTTCCGGCCCATCCAGAAAGAGGCTATGGCGCCAAACTGTTGGTGGAGTTCAATGAGGAACTCGTGCAGACTCCCAGCTCGGTTGATGTCGGACAGGTTCCCATCTCTGTGATTCATAAGATTTTTTTTTATCATTTGAAATCTTAGGTTATAACATCTAGAGATTTTAAAGTGGCAAAGCATCGTGCTAAAATCAGTGTATATGAATCGACAGAGCGTCCTCAATACCCTGAGGTATGTAAGATATTCTGCCTCAAATCACTATGTATATATCAATCACATAGAAGACCAAAACATGATATTGGCACTAACGAGATGACAACATGCCCATGATTCATCAGCAGTCAATGATTCATTGCACTTGCAATTTAACATGCTGATGTAGGCAGGATGACAATGATAACATTTTTACATTTTCTAATTATTTTTATTTCAATAGGCTTATGTTTATTTTGAGAGGTCCAAACAAATTTGAATATCATTGCTAGTAAAGTAAAGTAATCTGACTCACTCTTTGGTGGTTGGTGAAAGGCCAGGAACAGAAGTTTCTTTCCTGGAACTCTGTGAATCAAAAGAATATTGATAATAATTGGCATAATTGAAAGGCTAGGGTATTTGGGGGGTAATTTTTAGGGCATCCAAATGAGTGAGGTCCACTCTAGTAATATGTTCTTTCTCAATAACATTTTTCAATATATTCTCTCTGTTTAAGGTTGGAAAAACTCTTTTAATAATTTAATTCCGAATAACACAATAACAATCAAATGTGTTTTTACTTTAAACAGCAATGATAGCATGTGTGAGTTGACAATATCTTAAAGAGACACAAAGTATGTTGATAGGATCACATATGTCAAATATTGAAATCGATGTTATTACATCGGGAACCACTAACTGTTACTGAAAATAGCAAGTTAAAGGTCAATCAGTACATTAGAGCGAAAATACAGCCATTCAAAGTCGGGATTTTGATCGAAAACCGGATAATGTGGTTCGGGTGGCGCGCGCAAATTTGCCAAACGTAATTTTGAAACCTTGTCATAAGCTGACAGGAAGATATATTCGATTCGATAGTGTTTATCAGGTATTGTAACTAATAGGTAGATTAATTGGATGCATAATTTCGAAATTAAACGCATTTGAGAGGTTTTCTTGATTTTTGCATAAAATCAAGCATTTCAGAGATATTATGTATATGCATGAATGGATATATTTGCAAGTCCAGTAATGAGATATGAACTTTAATCAGCATATAAGATATTTTGAAGCTTATCAAAACCAAATAAAATTTTAAGAAAGATACTCTGTGTCACTTTAAAGAAGTTACATGCAAACCCCATTACAATATGTTCTATTTTATATAGATGATAACATATTGATGCAAATAACACATTCATTCTAAATTTTGTAAACAACATTTTGGATATAGAAAAATAGGTGGTAATAACAATAAGCAGGCACAACAACAAAGAAGGCATAAAAACATTATTTACAAATCAAACACTGAACATTTTGTCAGTGAGAATAAAACGTGATCAACTGCAGCGATTGATTAAATTCGAGGGTGACAACATTCACATAGCCTACACCCACTCACAGGATAAACGTAAATAACTCCTAATATGAGGCACACGATAAATGTGCCTGCAAATATGAGAAAATCCAGCATCGTTGTTGTTTATCGAATACCACCAGCGGACGTGGTGATCTGGAACCGAACAACAATCCGGAAGTTAATTCATTACGCTTTCCGCAAAATGAAAACGAAATAGTTTTTCTTCAATCTTAGCCTTTTCTGTTCTTCTTTCCTTCCACTGTTTCTAAATAGATACATTACTATGCTGAACTATAAGAAAAACGACTATTGATGCTAACGTAAGAAGAATTATTTGGGGCGCGTAGTAATATCAAAACTTCCACGAGGCGGGTAATTTGAAATAAAACACAAGGCGATGTGGATTTCTAAAGAAGAAATCTTAACAAATACAATGTAACAAACAATTGGGAAATATAAGATGACATTGTAAAACATTGTTGCTAATTTTCATGTTTGAAAGGCAATAAGAAAATGTATGACCAGGTAATGAAACGTTGTAAATTAATTGTAACACAAAGAAATAAAGAGAAAAAAATAGCTGTGTTGAATATTCTTTATTTTTGAGGGTACATCCATAACAAATTTTTATGTTTGGATTATTTTCTGTCTTCTTTATTTTTTTTAGATGAAAAGTCACAATATCAATTGCCCTTTTACAGTAAGATTAAAATAAGTATTGCCATTGTAAGTAAACCTAGCCCCATTACAATCGCTATAATTCCCACATTGAGTCTAGCTAGGTGTAGTAACGGCTCACGTGAGCCGACTTATCAAATTGACCAAATAGGAATCGGCATGCCAAAATAGTCTGCTTTCGCACATATAAGTTAGAGGGTCATAGGTCGCCGGCAGGTCGGCTGACGCGACATCTTAGTGTGCCTTGCTAGACTCAATATGGGAGTACAGCGAGTATTATTGAGGCAAGGTTTACTTAGACTGATGTTTTGCCTATTTCTTTACAAAAAAATTCCCAATTTCACTTTTGCTCTAAAGCAAGTGAAATTATCTTTACAAAATAAGAAAACCATTATTCTACGCCCTTATAAATATATGTTGAATTTTTTTTTAAATGTCTCATTTTTTATTAAGTCACTGATGAACAAGTGTATTTTATAACAGATAATGCATGCACTTTTCTGTAGTATTGATAAGAAGTCAAGTTATCTATCATAAAACGTATTTGAAAGATTTGTATGTTTTCAAAGTTAGCTCAAAATGAAATAGAAGAGTTCACACAATGGTTAATAAAATCTGCTATCAGAAAAAGTCAACTTTTGCCAGCAATCTGAAGTTAAAGATGACAGCTGATATGGTCAATGCAACCACAACGTTTTTAGTGTAGAGCATTGGGACATTCAGTCTTGAGTGACCAAAGATTAATTTCGCAAAGGTCCATTTTGTAACCTTAGCATGAATACCGTAGCCGTTTTTTTGTAGGAAAATATTTCAGCCATTGCTCTTGAACTAATGTTCTCACTAAATGTGTGTATGAATGAATTTTGTTGTTGTTCTGTGTTCATATATATATATATATAGAAACTGTCGCATGATCAAATGTCCTTGTGCTTGCATTCTAACTTGTTAATGTGGATAGAAGAAAATACAATCATGACTGATGTATCCTTTTACATTGTGTATCGAGATTTATGTTGCTTTTCGATAATATGTACATTTATTTGTATCTCCACCTTCTTTAAGGAAACACTTGTGTTAAACATGTACTAGCGATGTTGTAAAAATGTTATAATAAAAGTACCGAGGGTACAGAAGCTCACCTTAAAATGAATGATGTGGTTATATGGTTTAATTGTGTAACCATCTTTTATATGATATTTGATTATGGCTGCCATCATGATTTTTTTATCTTTTAAAATGCTATTTTTCTGTTAGAAACCACTAGAGCTTGAACAAACATTAATACAAGAATGATATAATCATGATTTGTTAACAAGCAGTAGGTTTTTGTATAACTTTTTTTGTATATCTATGGCTGAATTGGTGATAATCTTGGACTTTTTAATCTTCAAAATGCTACTTTTATGTGGGCATCTGTATTAATTTCATTATGATATCTTGATTGGTTTAGGAGTATTCATTTAGTCACACTCTCAACTTCCAAAGAACTAAAAAGATGATGCACATAAACATTTGGAATATATCCCTCGGACACATATCACAAATTCAGCTAATGATAAGTCCAATTGCCAAAGTAAACTGTCCAGGTCAATGTCTCATGTAATTCTAACTGAAGATTTCTGAATATCTTAAATCTTGACATATGTTAGTGCAATCTGATTGGTCAGAATAGGCTAGCAACATGGGGGTCTATGCTAATTACTAGATATGATGACCTATGATGACCTCTTGCACCTGCATGTAGCTTATGTAACTTATCCTCTTATGTAAGATACTGTTATTCCATATAGTGAGTGTCCTCCCCTCATTTCAATATGCAATACGAGAGTTGCAGGAGAGGGGCTGGAAGGATAGGAGGGGAAAGGGGGGGGGGGGGGGGGGGGGATAGAAGGAATGTGGGATAGAAGAGAGGTTTGTAATGGATGGACAGGAGAAAATAGGGGAGGAGGGAAAGGGGGGTTAGAAGGGGTGGGTGTAGAAGAGAGGTTTGCAATGGAAATAATCTGGAGGTCAACTCAGTAATATGTTTATTGAAGTATCTTAACTAACAGAGAGAATTGGTGAGAAGGACTTTGTAAAAAAAGAATTGTTCAGACAGCTGTTCAATTAGTTTTGAAGATGAATATTAAATGATATCTTTTATTAGCATGACAAACAAAATAAAAGATAATTTAATTTTGTTATTCATTAACCAAAATTTTCAATTTGGAATAAATTAATTGTATGGGAACAAAGGAGTAAAAAACCTAACAGTTAGTGTTGGGAGTGAACAAATTTAATCATTTTAAATGCTTTTGAAAAGGATTTGTTTGAATTGAATGATCATTATGATTATCTAGATAATCATTGTTCAGACCGTAATCAGATATAAATGATCAAAAAATGTATATTTATCCCTCACTGGCTATGTTATTTGCCATATATGAAGTGTCAGGAATTATGTAACCCACTGATGGAGTGAACAACTTTTATCATTTTTTTTTATCAAATTTTTATTTGTAAAAAGTATTACTATTAATAGAATACAAGTATACTTTTCATAAAGACAGATTATATACTTTCCATAAAGTCCATTATGTTCTATTTATCAATTAGGTCAGGATTACTATGCAATATACAAGCAGGCAGGGCTGCTAGCCCCAGATCCTTAAGGAGAGTGTAGCAATTTGTGTATTTGGCTTTGTGTACGTATATTTGGAGAAGCATCCTAGTGTGCTGAGCATGTAAACCTGAACTCTGGCTAAGCCCTTATGTGTGGTATTAAAAGACTTGACGAGAGAGAACATGAATTGTGAAAAATATATATAATTTCACAAAATATAGTTAGCTTATGTCCTAAATTGATTTTGTGTCAAGAAGAACTTCTGTTAGATATAGATATGGTACAAATATGAGTAAAACACAGGAACTGGAACCTGATGCAAAATAACTCTTTCCACATCAACTTATCATGTAGATTGCTAAACACAAAGCTTATTGTTGACAAGTTTTGTGTAAGTTGTTATTCTTAGAAAGAACATATCACTGTCATGAGAATACAAGTCTAATTTCCATAACTCTTATTGCATACACATGGCCATATAGCATAACGCTCTACCATATCAATTGGGTCAGGTTGATTATGCAACAGACTAGCAGCTGAGACTGTGATGCTAGCATCCTGTATTGGGATGTGTATTAGAAAAGCAAAGTGGACGCAACAGGAATATCTGAACTCTGGTTGACCCCTTTTGTGTGGTATTTAAAGGAATATAAGGGAGATACCATTGTTTAAAATTCAACATGATGTTTAATGTCATTGGGTTTTTGCAACTAGTTGCCATAAATATTTTAAACAAATTAATTAATTATGTTTGTCTTTCATCTTAATGTTTAAGAAACAATTAAAAATATAGAACAACTTGCATGACAATCTTAAATATTCCATATTCAAGATAATATTATGATTAGTAAGTTCAAATTAGAGAATTTATATAGTGCGAGTGATCACTTGATGAAAGCTTAAAATTTAGTAATAATGATGTGTCATCTGCAGCTGAAAAGTCAATATGGCTGCTATCGAGGCCATCTTGGATTCTCAAAACTGAAACGTCTACCTTTGTGGGAGGAATCACTATAGGTATAACATACTACAATATGAAAATGATATCTAGATTGGTTTAGGAGAAGTAGTCATTTTCATGAAATCTAATTGAAAATTCAATATGGCTGCCATAGCGGCCATCTTGGATTCTCAAAACTGAAACGTCTACCTTTCTGTGAGGAATCACTATAGGTATAACATACTACAATATGAAAATGATATCTAGATTGGTTTAGGAGAAGTAGTCATTTTCATGAAATCTAATTGAAAATTCAATATGGCTGCCATAGCGGCCATCTTGGATTCTCAAAACTGAAACGTCTACCTTTCTGTGAGGAATCACTATAGGTATAACATACTACAATATGAAAATGATATCTAGATTGGTTTAGGAGAAGTAGTCATTTTCATGAAATCTAATTGAAAATTCAATATGGCTGCCATAGCGGCCATCTTGGATTCTCAAAACTGAAACGTCTACCTTTCTGTGAGGAATCACCAATGGTATAACATACTACAATTTCAGAATGATATCTGCATTCGTTAAGGAGGAGTAGTCTTTTTCGTGAAATCTAATTGAAAATTCAATATGGCTGCCATGGCGGCCATCTTGGATTCTCAAAACTGAAACGTCTACCTTTCTGTGAGGATTCACCATGGATATAACATACTACAATTTCAGAATGATATCTGGATTCGTTTAGGAGGAGTAGTCTTTTTCCTGAAATCTAATTGAAAATTCAATATGGCTGCCATGGGGGCCATCTTGGATTCTCAAAACTGAAACGTCTACCTTTCTGTGAGGAATCACCATGGGTATAACATACTACAATTTCAGAATGATATCTGGATTCGTTTAGGAGGAGTAGTCTTTTTCCTGAAAGTTTACGGACGGACGGACAGACAGACAGACGGACGGACGGACGGACAGACAGACGGACGACGGACGAAGCGCCATGACATAAGCTCACATTTACTTTGTAAAGGTGAGCTAAAAATGATTCTAGAACAGCTTCGCTGATCGACAACTAACTTTGATTGCCTCCAATCAGGCATCTCCATTTCTATCCAACAAAGTCGGCGTAATAGAACAGAGGCTGTATCAACATTTCATGACTTGATCTGAATGTGTGAAAGTTGGCCTTGTCTATAAGCTTTCATGCTCTACATATTCATAAATCAGATACCTGAAAATGATGAAAACTTTAGCTGGAGTGCAAAGTTTTACCTATACACAATCCCTATAATACACTACTCAAATCAGAAACAAAGCAACGCTGAGTGGCACAAGTGAGGGGTTCAATCTTATTAAAATGAGATTGAGGTTTATTACTTATAGTCTTATTAGACTTTATGAGCTGGTCTGAAAAGCAGCTAGGCAAGGGATTTTGGTTGTCTAAAGATGTCTTCAGTGTCTCACATACCATTTGAAACAAAAGCAATTGTTTAAATATTTTCTCCCCAGAGAGATATCCACGTCATTGTGATCAATACTTTTGTTATAATTTGCGGGCTGGAAGGGAGAAGCCTGATTCGATCCAATCATAGTTGTGCAATCAGCAACACTGTTTAAATGTCATAATTTTTGCTACTGAATCATTGCTTGTGTAGGCGGAAAGAAAATCCAATATTTTCATGTCCAGCGAGATTCAAAACCTGGACCTCTGGGTTGAGAGTCAGACACTCTACCTGTTTGGCCAAAGAGATATCCCTCTAGACGAAGCCAGTAGGCATGCTTTTGATCTCACCGTCACACTTGCAAAGACCTCGGCATTCTCTCCCCACAGAGGCAGCTCAGTCATATTACTGTCATCTAGCCTCTGTACCAATTAACCAAATTCATAGGCAAGAATGACAGAAGCCTGATTGGATGCAATAATAGTAGACCGAAACTTCTGTCGCCGAATGCTGTATCCTCGCATATCGAGCCTCTCGACCTACAATAATAGTTGGATGTGCAATCAGCTTAGTCTTTTTAAAAGGGGTCATTTGCAAAGCCTCAGTCAATTCCGTATGCTTTAGAAAAACTATATCAATGAAATACAACATCCAGGATCAATAACTCTTCCTCTTCCTTGGATCAAGAAGACTTGAGCTGTGACGAGAAAAGGCTTTATGGAAAAAAATAAAGCAAACAAATTCACATAAGTATTTCTACATTTTATTTAATTCTTGGTTATCAATATATAAGTATGATAATAAAATATATATGCAGGGATTAGGAAGGGAAGGGGCCATGGGCCATTTGCACATTTTCTGAAAAAATGGCCCATTAAAAGTTTGAAGTTTACTATTGAAATAAGGGCAATGGCCCCTTTAAAATGCAGAAAATTACTAAAAGTCATGAAAATGGCCCATTGTCAAAAGTGTCCTTCCCAATCACTGTATAATATGCATTACTCACTTCAATTACAAATGTGCATGCTTACACAATGTCCATAGGAAAGACAAAAATTGTCTGATTAACATGCAAAAATTATTATGGATCAAAACAAGGACCTGTTAAAGTAGGCCAGTATATAAAAATCATTATATATAGAGATAATTCCATCCAACACATTCTATTATTTTTGTTGGATCAATTGAAAACAACATCCAGGAAAAAAAATAATGTGTGTAATTCAGTTGAGATTTATCACCCCTACGAAACAGCAACACATGTTTCGGAGTCAGATTTCTGGACACTTGAGGAAGGATATATGTATGATAATAATGTGCATACTTATATTGCGCCTTTTATATAAGGACACTTGAGATAGGGTATATATGTATGACTTTGTAAAAGCAAATGACCTTGTTATTACTAAATCCACCATTCTTACTATAACAGTGAACATTCTAGATATAAACATCCTTTTTATATCTATACTGAACAAAGTTGGGGATATTGAAAATTTCTATGATTGATATTCCATCAGTAAGTCAGCGAAAAAATATATCACAAAGTCAATATTTCATATTTTGCTAATTGTTCTTGTTAAGTGTATTTTCTGCCTCAGAGAGGGAAACCATGATTATTTGCTACATCTAATATAAATCAGTGTAATAAGGGTCCACAATAGGCTATTCACACTAAATAAACTCAAACAATACGAATGACAGATTCAAGAATACCACGAAAAATTTTTCTATAGCTGAATCTATTTTTCAAATCCAACAAAGAACTCATTTACAAGTATTCTCACATATACAATTCTGTTTTAGATAAACATATCTAATTTCTTCATGATTCCAAATTCCAAAATGTGTTGTATTCTATTTCGATAACACAATAATCTTACAAAGTCAATGAAAATTTCCTGAACTTCTTTTGCAAAGACAATGATTGTAAGAAAAATATAGAATGTGGATCTTGGAACACATGTTATTCAAGTTCTACATTTAATTATCTAATTCACAAATATAACTGATGACACATCAAATTTGATTAAAGCTCTGAAAATCAATATTCAATCATGCATTAAATACAACAATCCTTAAAATATTACAACATCAATTATACTCTGATTAAGAGATTATCATATACTCCTGTATAATTATAATACTATATGAATATTTATAAAGCGCATATCCATCCACGCGTGGTTACCCACTTACATTGTTTCCCCTGGTCAATGGCAGTCTTTCACCGACCGATCATTTTCCAATTCAACTCCCTGGGGAGTATTTAACCAGCATCCACATATGTTGCGCTCAGGTAAGGGACCATTCTGTGCCTCACAGGGTACCCATTCACAGCTGGGTGAACTGAGACACATAGTCACAGCAGTTTGTCCAACACTGCTGAACGCTGATAACCGACAGCTCGGCGTATGCACGTGTTCATGTATCCACCAATCAGCCACTGGCATAAATTTGTGGGATCTTTTAAGTGCGCATTTTTGTTTGCACTGCACACTAGGGCTCAAGGGTAACCCTTATAGAGTTCTACCAGAGGTGACTCTAGGTTTTTACACCTTGGCCTGGATGGGATTCGAACTACGGACCTCGGCAATAATACTGCTATACACATCAAGAAACAACAAAATGACCATTCTTTCCTATTACAGCAAAATTGCATTTTTAACAAGGCAAAGGAAACCTTAAGTGACATCTCTTAACACACACAAAAATAGAGCCATTGGCTCTGTAGCTCATCAGGCATCATATCAAGTTTGCTTTATACAGGCCAGATGAGTTAAAAATGGAACTGATGTTACCTATTGCAAGAAAACCTATAAAATAATTACAAAACAAATGTAACGATTTCGGAATAAATTTCCTTACCCAAATGATTTATTATTATTCAACACTTTCTTGATCGCCAATATTAGACAGTGAAAGAAGTCCACACTAAAATATCCAAGGAGAAATAAATTTGCCATAGACTGTCATCAAATGGAGAAAAATAGGTTTTTAAGATTGTGACCCCTGTGACCCTATTTGGGGTCATGGGGTCACGAAACCTATAGTTTAGAATCCCAATTGGCCAAGGAGTCTACATGCAGTCTTGCAGCTCAATAGACCTTTTGGAACTGAAGATGATGATGAAAATAAGTTTTTAAGGTTGTGACCCCTGTGACCCTATTTGGGGTCACAGGGTCACCAAAGTTACAAATTAGAATCCACATTGTCCAAGGAGTCTGCACATATCATTTTTAACTCTCTAGTCCTTTTGGAACTGGAGAAGAAGATGAAAATAGGTTTTTAAAGTTGTGACCCTTGTGACCCTATTTGGGGTCACAGGGTCACCAAAGTTACAAATTAGAATCTCCATATGCTAAGGTACCAGTACACAAAATTTCAGCTCTCTAGTGTGTATGGTTCATGAGGAGAAGTCGAAAGTGTCAAAAGTTTACGGATGGACGGACGACAGACGCCGGACGACGGGCCATGCCATAAGTATATATACTATACTATACTATATAGTATATATACCCTATCAGTATATATGTAAAAGTTAAAATTATATCAAATTGGGCTAAAATAATATGTTTTAATGGCAAATTAAATAGCATTTTTTATAATGTGATGTACAATTTGTATTCTTCAAATTCGGATTTAAATTTTCCATTATTGTCAAGTGTTAAGCATATCCTAGAGGAAACAGGACTGTTTTATATTTGGCTCTCCCAGTCTGTACCTAGCATTGTTTTGCTTAAAAATAATGTACAATTTATTCTCATTGATCAGTTTAAGCAATTATGGTGGCGCTCTGCTGTTGAGTCGTCTAAAGGTTATTACTACACAATGTACAAGCAATCAATATTTCTAGAACCATATTTGTTACAATTACCTTACCATTACAGACGCTGGTTAACTAAGTTTAGAACTTCAAACCATAGGCTTCCCATTGAAACAGGACGCTGGTCAGGCATTCAAAAATGTAATAGAACCTGCCAATTTTGTACAACTATTGTATGCGATGAACTTCACTTTTTATTATACTGCCCAGCACTACATTCCTTCCGATGTCAATTCCTTCCCCAATATTTCTGTAAACATCCTCATATTGACAAATTTGTATATTTAATGAAATGTGATTATCCGCCACTTAACACGAAAATTGCTCAATTGATCAAAACTGGACTTTGTACACTGTTTTAGTATGTATGTAAATGCTGTATGTTCTCTATGTCACTTTGTGTGATTCTCGAGAATAAAATTTCTGTTCTGTTCTGTTCTGTTCATAAGCCCATCTGGACTTTCAGTCCTGATGAGCTAAAAATTAAGGCATTTTTGCATTCTAGGATAAATAATCAATTTGAATATCATATGAAATATGAATTTAGGTATATTTCCAAAGCTTAGTGAAATCCACAAACAACTTGATATAAAGGCACTGAAAATTTTTAGTTACTGTTTTAATTGTTCAAATTTATTGACTTTAGTTATTTGAATATATTTATATATATATATTTTCTTCAGGATGGGGGGTAAAACACCCATTTACTCAAAAAAATACCTGTGTTCTGGAATATGGTTCATGTATCAAGCCCAAATTACATTTACCCGGTAACCATTTTAGTGTGAATACCTTTAATTATTTGTGTTAAGGAAATGGATTGGCGTAGATTAACCAAACCTGGTTTTCTCACTGAAATTGTTTTGCTAAAACCAGATTGTCTTGTATTTGGTAACAGATGTTTTTTCTTTACGTGGGGATAACATATTTCCTTCAATAAACACCTGGGTGCTTATTTTTTCTGCACACTTTGACGCCCCCCAACGGGCGCTTATTAGAGGCCAGACGCTTCTTTCTTTAATAAAAAATTGAAATTTGTTTTAAGCTGCCATTTACATGTAAAATGTTAAAGGCATGTTTAATGCTGAATAGAGGCCCAATGCTTATTTTATTGACCACCCCTGCGCCTTTTTAAGACCCGGCACTTATTAGAGGAAATATGGTACCCTTATTTCCATTGAAAAGATGCTGCACTGTCTTTAATATGACAAAATTGTTATAAGAAAAGATTCCACATTGACTGGTGAGCTAATTTCTCTGTCTAATTAAAATAGACCGTGCTCCGAGGAATAAAATTGGTTAAATAGTTAAAACATTGTCTCTATGGGGGTTTAACCACCATGGATATCTGCCATGGTCTGAATACAGCCACCTTTATGCATGTTTCTGACCTATGCTCATTGACAAGTACAAAGGCAAAAGCTTTATCATGCTAGGGGCAGGTAACTCCAGTATACCATTCGGCATACATGACCTCTGCTTAGCGCTATTTAAAACTATGATGTGGAAAGCTTTTGACTGGTTATCGTCTGCTTAAAACTGGTAACAGCGACAAAGGTGGGTGCTTTCTGACCGTGGAGGAGAGGATATCCCGGCTGGATCAAACCTCGATCGAGACAATATTTTTACTATTTTATTCTGGAGCACTGGCGATTTTAATCAGATTGCTAATCTCTCTTTGTGAGAGTGATCCACACTTCCTCATTTGGGTGGGTTACAAAGCCATAGGTCGGTTTAATGTCTTGACCTTCAACCAGGTTGACCTTGAACTTTCGGATGAGATTTGCCAGGAACATGTATGATTCAACGTATGCAAAGTTGTAACCGGGACACTTCCTTTTCCCGGCAAATCCAAATGGTGAAAAGGAAAGAGATGGGCGGTCTTTGACGTGATCTTTAGAAAACCTTTCAGGGTCGAATCTGAAGCAACATTAACCATATAGAATTAAGCAAATTAATTCCATTGTTGGATTCTCTGACAGATATTCATAAAGATAAAGACATTGATTCTCTTCAGTACTGATACAAATTACATATGATAATTTCTCTAACTATTATTATTATGCTTAATTTTCATTTTTTATTTGTTGGTCAAACAAAGATTGTTAAATGCTTCTCTTCTTATTTTAGAAAACATATCCTGGCTATTCTACAATTTCCTTGACAAAGTTTCTCTTGCTTTGTTATTGTAATGAATATTATGTTATCATGCATGTTGGAATTTGTATATACATGAACAAAAATGAATAAAGTTATAAAAAAAAAGATTGTTAAATGCATTTTTGAATTGTTATGTGTAATTTAAAGACAATAATTACAACAAACCAATCATATTCAACTTATGTATGACAAATGTCAAAAAGTCTGTCTAAAAACTTTGTATTGCATGAGAAATGATTGAAAACTAACTTCGATGGATTTTCCCAGTTATTTTCACTCTGCAACACCACTCCAAAGGCTTGAATTACTGGAGTCTGAAAGTAGATGAAAAACACCAAATTATACACCCATGAAAGATGAATGTTCAATTTTTCACAAACACAATAATAAACATGCAGGGAGAAATTTTTATTGATTACCGTGTACAGTTAAATTTTTTTAATTAGAAAATAAAATCCATTAAATAAAATGCTTCAAAAATGGGCTTCTATTATTTCAAACATCTATTTAAACATTTTGAAATTGAAATGAGAAACCTTTGTTATAATCTTTGTAATCTAATAAATAATCTAATGACCTTTGTATTAACTTAGGTCTGTCTGCCAGCCAGTCCAAAACCAGTTCATTTTGGTCTGGACTGGTAACTTGAAGATTTTTCTTAAAGTTTTCCATTAAAATCAATAATACACCACTCTTCGGCTTGCTTCTTTTTGAGCTTCTTATAACTGATTAACTACTTTTGTGTACACAGAAAACTTTTAAAACATTACTTGAGTTACTTTTGAGTTTTTAAAAATGTCTCTCAAAGAAGTTGAATATTTTTGTACATCTTTCATAATTTACAGGCTACTTGATGAGTGAACTGTTCTCACTTCTTTAGGGATGAAGTAGCCCCCAAGCATGGAGTCTATATGCTGATAACGAGCTCCCCAGGGTCCGATGGAAACATGTCGCATTGTTTCATCTATAACCTGTCGTAAATATCTGAAATTGAAAACACGAACAAATTTAAAGATTACATTTCTCAATTTTCCTATTCTTATACACTCTTAAAAAGCTTACAGAGGTAAAATGCAAATTTATAGATATGTTCAAAGAATGATATTTTTTCGTTTTATCATGTCACAAAAATAAAATTACAACAACCATAATTAATGTTTAAGGTTACTATAATATTAATTCAATTGAATTAGCTGCTTCAAAATGACTTACATTTCATGTTAACTTAAAACATAGTAAGTGAAGGTATATACTCTCCACCGAACACCTACATGAGATCCGTGATGTTAAATGGATTGACGTCCTCTTCTCCAAGAACCTGAGACACCTCTCTGTGTACCTTCTCCTGAATGTCCTCGTTCGAAGCCAAGAAGTAGATCGCCCACGTCAACACTGTAGAGTTACAATTGGGCATCATTATGGTTTGTTTTGTACAATTTGAAAAGTTGCAGTTCAGAACATAACGTACAAAAACAAAATAGATGAGTTGGAACGATGGCTAGTAGTGATGCCTGACTCTGAGTGACTGGGCAGAATCCCACAAACTCGACCCAAATGGATAGTGTGATCCTTCATAAAACAATATAACAATTGAACAAAGTTTGTCATTAGGTACAAACAAAATGAATTTTTAAGAGTCTGGTACATTACTCCTTAAGGAGCAGGTTATAATTATGAAAAGTTTCTTCATGACGGACAACAACGTACCCAAAAATGGTGGTAGCCTACAATTTAAGCCAATCTGGCCGCATGAGCCTAAACAAACACCTTAACTTGTATAAGATCGAAAAAACTCAAGTCTTTTCGCTGAACAGCACACAAAAATTAACAATCCTTAAGTGCCCTGAGCTCTGATATTAAAAGCTTTTGCCACTGTCCTTGTGATTGGCTAGATGAGCTTATGTCAGAACATGAGGGTAATGGGGGTGCCTTAAGACTGTGAGAGGAAAGCAAGGCTGGGTTTGGTTCAAACTCTAATAAAGATAATATTTTACACTCTTCTTCCTCGAAGCACAGTCGACATTAATCAGACTACTCTTTAACATAAGGGACCCTAGGGAAATTTTCCTTCCAATTTGGCTTTGTGTCCTTTATAATTATTAGATGTAGAATACCGTCATCATTGCAAAGGCGCCCATCTGCTAAAAAATTGCCCAAATGACCCCCTCAGCTGATCACCTAGGAACACTGCTGCCTATAAACAAGATGCCTAGATGTCAATTCAATAGATATTATAATGTTTGTATATCTCACAGTTGCCTGTTGTATGGAATGAAGCGATGAGATATGTTACACAGTCCTGTCTTCCAAACTTTGCACCCTCGCTGTGTTGCAAGATACGATCTACGAGCAGCATCTCTTCTGATTTGTCATTGGACAGGTGATGGTCTATAGCTTCTTCCACTAATTTGTGTATGGAGTCGTTGGCTGAAGGTAAAGAAATTCAAACTTTTAGCTTCCTGCATGGTATATATAATATTAGCAGTGCTGCTATCTAAGCTTGATGAATAAAAGTACCGAGGGTACAGAAGCTCACCTTAAAATGAATGATGTTGTAAAATGGTTTAATTATACATGTAACCATCTTTTATACAATTGATTATGGCTGCCATCATGATTTTTTTATCTTTTAAAATACTAGTCTTCTTTTGGAAACGACTAGAGCTTGAACAAACATTAATACACGAATGATATAATCATGATAAGTTAACAAGCAGTAGGTTTTTGTATAACTTTTTTGTATATCTATGGCTGAATTGGTGACCATCTTGTACTTTTTAATCTTCAAAATGCTACTTTTATGTGGGCATCCGTATTAATTTCATTATGATATCTTGATTGGTTTAGGTGTATCCATTTAAATGTCATTCATTACTTACAGGATGGTGGGCACTTACATTTGTTTTGTAGTGAATCATTAATATGATTTCAAGATTATTTCACTGATGGTTATGCTGCATGGGATATTGAGAATCCCAAAAGTACAGATTTTTCAAGGAAAATGAATGACTGATTGAGAGGAAAGTCATAAACACAGCAATGCATAAGACACGTTTATTTTGTTCACATAATATTTACATGTCAAGTGACCATGAGATGTCTTTCATTAAAGTATCAATTTATTTAACACTCATACAGTACTATAATGGTAAACATTTTTGCATTGTCAAATCAACAGAGAGATATGACAAATCAAATTTCCTTACTTTTCTTACTAAACCCTTTTCGATTTTCATCTGCATATTTATTCCACATCAACTTATCATGTAGATTGCTAAACACAAAGCTTATTGTAGACAATTTTTGTGTAAGTTGTTATTCTTAGAAAGAACATATCACTGTCATGAGAATACAAGTCCATAACTTTTATTGCATACACATGGGCCATGGCCATATAGCATAATGCTCTACCATATCAATTGGGTCAGGTTGATTATGCAACAGACTAGCAGCTGCCACTGTGATGCTAGCAGCCTGCCTTGGGATGTGTATTAGACAGGATAGTGGAATATCTGAACTCTGGTTGACCCCTTATGTGTGGTATTTAAAGGAATATAAGGGAGATACCATTGTTTAAAATTTAACATGTTTAATGTGATTTGGTTTTTGCAGCTAGTTGCCATAAACATTTTAAACAAATTAATCAATTATGTTTGTCTTTCATCTTAATTTTTTTTAGAAACACTTAAAAATATAGAACAACTTGCACGACAATCTTAAATATTCCATATTAAAGATAATATTATGATTAGTAAGTTCAAATTAGAGAATTAATATGGTGCCAGTGATCACTTGATGAAAGCATAAAATTTAATAATAATGATGTGTCATCTGCAGCTGAAAAGTCAATATGGCTGCTATTGCGGCCATCTTGGATTCTCAAAACTGAAACGTCTACCTTTCTGTGCGGAATCACTATAGGTATAACATACTACAATATAAAAATGATATCTAGATTGGTTTAGGAGAAATAGTCTTTGTCATGAAATCTAATTGAAAATTCAATATGGCTGCCATGGCGGCCATATTGGATTCTCAAAACTTTAACGTCTACCTTTCTGTGCGGAATCACCATAGGTATAACATACTACAATTTCAGAATGATATCTGTATTCGTTTAGAAGGAGTAGTCTTTTTCATGAAATCTAATTGAAAATTCAATATGGCTGTCATGGCGGCCATCTTGGATTCTCAAAACTGAAACGTCTACCTTTCTGTGAGGAATCACCATGGGTATAACATAATACAATTTCAGAATGATATCTGTATTCGTTTAGAAGGAGTAGTCTTTTTCATGAAATCTAATTGAAAATTCAATATGGCTGTCATGGCGGCCATCTTGGATTCTCAAAACTGAAACGTCTACCTTTCTGTGAGGAATCGCCATGGGTATAACATACTACAATTTCAGAATGATATCTGTATTCATTTAGAAGAAGTAGTCTTTTCCATGAAATCTAATTGAAAATTCAATATGGCTGTCATGGCGGCCATCTTGGATTCTCAAAACTGAAACGTCTACCTTTCTGTGAGGAATCGCCATGGGTATAACATACTACAATTTCAGAATGATATTTGTATTCATTTAGAAGGAGTAGTCTTTTTCATGAAATCTAATTGAAAATTCAATATGGCTGTCATGGCGGCCATCTTGGATTCTCAAAACTGAAACGTCTACCTTTCTGTGGGGAATCACCATGGGTATAACATACTACAATTTCAGAATGATATCTGAATTAGTTTAGGAGGAGTAGTCTTTTTCGTGAAAGTTAACGGACGGACGGACAGACGGACGGACGGACAGACGGACGGACGGACAGACAGACGGACGACGGACGAAGCGCCATGACATAAGCTCACATTTACTTTGTAAAGGTGAGCTAATAAAAAACCCTTCAATGTCACTATTTCATCATACAAAAGTACAAAATTGTAATGAATATAGTTCAACAAAAATCAAGCTCCAGAAAGGACGTTCACTGTATAAATGGCATATTTTCAAAGTTCACCTTACCAGTCTTGAAAGCTTTAGCTCTTTCACTGTTTTCATCTGGTAGTTTTGGGTCTGCCTGCCTTTTTTCCATTTCTGACCAAACCTTAAACAAAATGTCAATGTTGTTACCAGAATTTATCATAAACTAAAAAAAAAAAGAATAAAAATATTTCAATAGAAAAATTTTAATGTATAATATTTTTCAAATGACGTAAGTTTTTTATCATCCTTTTCATGATCATCATGATCATCGTCATCACAAAATACTGATATTCATCATAATCCCAATCATCATCATCATGATCACAATCATTACAATCATCATTATAACTATCATCATCACAACTATCATCTTCATGCTTATCATCATCATCATCAGCATCATCATCATAAACCCAATCATGATTATAATCCCAATTATCATCACAATCATATATCATACTCACAAGGTCATAATTCTTCTTGAACTCAGCCACCTGTTTGTCACAATCAAAGAAGTTACCAAGAAAACAAATCAGGGCCGAATTGATTGCAAATGCAAACATTTCCTCTCCAACGGCAATGTGTTCCCCTTTTGGCAAGGATGTCCATTTCAATATTGTGCTGTCAGTCACCTTGAAGAGAATGTAAAATTAGTCATTGTTGACGTACTTAAAACAAGAGTTAATTTGTCTTGATTTTTGTTGTTAGATTTGCACAAAGTCACCTCAGTTAGCCGTAAACCATAGCGGAGTCTATTTGGAATTTTGTGCTTTAGTTACCATAGGAAAACTAAAATTAGTCATTATTGACATAAATAAAACAAAAGTTTATTGATCTTAATTTCTTGATCTAGGTCGTTTGAATTGCATAATTTTATCTGAGGCTCTGGATTTGGTGAATGATATTATTTAAATCAAACAAATTGTCATCATTTATCTTGTTGACTGGGTTGCTTTCATGGTTCCTGGAATCTAGTCTTTCACAGGTATGGGTAGTTTTTGATCAATGTATAAAAACAGTGCTCCAGATAATTTTTTGACCTATTGAGTATTTACTCCCTGTTTTGAAAACAATTGAGTAAACTTGATTTTGAGAGAGTACTGAGTGAAATTGTACTCCTCAGATTTTTGGCAATTGGGTATTTTTGTTTAAAAATTAGATTGTACACTCACAATTCTTCATGATTGGGTTATTTTCTACCAAGATAACTTATCTTAAATGTATATTGAACATGTTGAAATCAATGAATGTAGTTTTTCAATCTTGTAATGTCTTTTGAAAGAATAAATGGGTCATTCTAAAAAAATGGCCACATTTAGACCTTGTTAAAACAGAAATACAAATCATTATAATTAATGATTTCTTTATGCTATAATATGCTCAGCACATTGAAATATGCAGTTATGATAATTTGCATGCAGGAGGCTAATTAAATATTTCTTTAATTAAGTTTTTAAAGATATCACCATGAAAAAATGTCAGTGGTGTAACAAGCATAAAAGTAGATATTTTTATAGTTTGAATTAAATAAAAGTACCGAGGGTACAGAAGCTCACCTTAAAATGAATGATGTGGTAATATAGTTTAATTGTGTAACCATATTTTATATGATAATTGATTATGGCTGCCATCATGATTTTTGTATCTTTTAAAATGCTAGTCTTCTGTTGGAAAAAATTAGAGCACGAACAAACATTAATACAAGAATGTTAATAAATCATGATTTGTTAACAAGCAGTAGGTTTTTGTATAACTTTTTTGTATATCTATGGCTGAATTGGTGACCATCTTTTTTTTAATCTTCTAATTGTTACTTATATGTGGGCATCCATATTAATTTCATTATCTTGATTGGTTTAGGAGTATTCATTTAAATGTCAATCAATAATAACAGGTTTTGTGATTCTTGAAGTCAAGAAATAGTCCCGAAAATCTCAAGAATTCTTTCTTAAAAGTACTTGTACAGTACTCTGACCAAAGTTTTCAAACACAATCACAAAAGTCAACAAACTGGTTAATCCAATGTTAGATTAGTCACACTCTCAACTTCCAAAGAACTAAAAAAAGATGCACATAAACATTTGGAATATATCCCTCTGACACAAATCACAAATTCAGCTAGTGATAAGTCCAATTGCCAAAGTAAACTGTCCAGGTCAATGTCTCATGTGATTCTAACTGAAGATTTCTGAATATCTTAAATCTTGACATATGTTAGTGCAATCTGATTGGTCAGAATAGGCTAGCCACATGGGGGTTTATGCTAATTACTAGAAATGATGACCTGTGATGACCTCTTGCACCTGCATGTAGCTTATGTAACTTATCCTCTTATGTAAGTTACTGTTATTCCATAATGTGAGTGTCTTCCCCTTAATTCAGCATGCAATACAGATATTAAGAGGGGAGTTGCAGGAGAGGGGCTGGAGGATAGGAGGGGAAAGGAGGGATAGAAGAGAGGTTTGCAATGGAAGGACAGGAGAGGAAAGGGGAGGAGGGGAAGGGGGGATAGAAGGGGTAGGGGGGTAGAAGAGAGGTTTGCTATAGAAATAATCTGGAGGTCAACTCAGTAATATGTTTATTGAAGTATTTTAATATTAATTGCATGGAAACAACAGTTAGTGTTGAGAGTGAACAAATTTAATCATTTTAAATGCTTTTGAAAAGGATTTGATTGAATTGAATGATCATTATAATTATCTAGATAATCATCGTTCAGATCATAATCAGATCCCTCACTGGCTATGTTATTTGGCCTTTTATGAAGTGTCAGGAATTATGTAACCCACTGATATCATTATATGTTTTATTTAAAAGGATTTATTAAAACACTCATGGTTCAGGCTGTTCGCAGATAAAGATGATTCATAAATTTGTTTGTAACTGTATTTATAGTGTTGATAAATATTACAACAAGTGCATCAATACAAATATAAACACATTCATTTGATTGACCAGGAAATGTATTCTTGGATTCTTGATAATAAAATGAATGTGTCTTTGTCAGGAATCACTATATAAAAAAATACTCACTTTTCAGAATGATATCTTAATTGATTTAGTAGGAGAAGTACTTGGCCTGAAATCTAATTGAAAAATAATGACTTCCATGTTGACATGTTGTTCCCAGAGCCCCTTCAGCATGATACAATTATCATTTAGTTTTACAGGTTTTCATAAAACATATGGTATTGGAACTGGAACCTGATACAAATTACCTCTTTCTACAATAACTTATGTAGATTACTGTACATAAAAGCAGATTCTTGACTTATTAATATTAACTCATCTTGCAGATTGTTGTACACAAAAGCTGATTCTTGACTTGTTTAAATTGTTATTTGTAAAAAGTATTATTATTAATAGAATACAAGTATACTTTTCATAAAGTCAATTTATATACTTTCCATAAAGTCCATTGCTTAGATATGATAATTGCCATACATCATTATGTTGTATTTATCAATTAAGTAAAGATAACTAAGCAACATACAAGCAGGCAGGGCTGCTAGCCCCAGATCCTTAAGGAGAGGGTAGAAATTTGTGGATTTGGCTTTGTGTATTTGGAGAAGAATAGTGTGCTGAGCATGTAAACCTGAACTCTGGCTAAGCCCTTATGTGTGGTATTTAAAAACTTGACAGGAGAGAACATGTATTGTTGTGAAAAATATATATAATTTCACAAAACATAGTTAGCTTATGTCCTAAATTGATTTTGTGTCAAGAAGAACTTCTGTTAGATATAGAAATGGTACAAAAACTTTGTGTTTTTGCTTTTGACATGTTATGTCCTGTGGGCCTGTGGCCTTTTTGACAGAATACAACTATATATAGAAATGGTACAAATATGAGTAAACACAGGAAATGGAACCTGATACAAAATAACTCTTTCCACATCAACTTATCATGAAGATTGCTAAACACAAAACTTATTGATGACAACTTTTGTGTAAGTTGTTATTCTTAGAAAGAACATATCACTGTCATGAGATTACAAGTCTAATTTCCATAACTCTTATTGCATACACATGGCCATATAGCATATTGCTCTGCAATATCAATTGGGTCAGGTTGATTATGCAACAGACTAGCAGCTGACACTGTGATGCTAGCAGCCTGTATCAGGATGTGTATTAGAATAGCATTGTGGACTCTAGAGGCATATCTGAACTCTGGTTGACCCCTTATGTGTGGTATTTAAAGGAATATAAGGGAGATACCATTGTTCAAAATCTAACATGATGTTTAATGTCATTGGGTTTTTGCAGCTAGTTGCCATAAATATTTTAAACAAATTAATTAATTATGTTTGTCTTTCATCTTAATGTTTTAGAAACACTTAAAATATAGAACAACTTGCATGACGATCTTAAATATTCTATATTCAAGATAAAATTATGATTAGTAAGTTCAAATTAGAGAATTTATATAGTGCGAGTGATCACTTGATGAAAGCTTAAAATTAAGTAATAATGATGTGTCATCTGCAGCTGAAAAGTCAATATGGCTGCTATTGCGGCCATCTTGGATACTCAAACTGAAACGTCTACCTTTGTGGGAGGAATCACTATAGGTATAACATACTACAATATGAAAATGATATCTAGATTGGTTTAGGAGAAGTAGTCATTTTCATGAAATCTCATTGAAAATTCAATATGGCTGCTATCGCGGCCATCTTGGATTCTCAAAACTGTAACGTCTACCTTTCTGTGAGGAATCACAATGGGTATAACATACTACAATTTCAGAATGATAACTGGATTCATTTAGGAGTAGTCTTTTTCCTGAAATCTAATTGAAAATTCAATATGGCTGCCTTAGCGGCCATCTTGGATTCTCAAAACTGAAACGTCTACCTTTCTGTGAGGAATCACCATGGGTATAACATACTACAATTTCAGAATGATATCTGCATTCGTTAAGGAGGAGTAGTCTTTTTCGTGAAATCTAATTGAAAATTCAAAATGGCTGCCATGGCGGCCATCTTGGATTCTCAAAACTGAAATGTCTACCTTTTTGTGAGGAATCACCATGGGTATAACATACTACAATTTCAGAATGATATCTGCATTCGTTTAGGAGGAGTAGTCTTTTTCGTGAAATCTAATTGAAAATTCAATATGGCTGCGATGGCGGCCATCTTGGATTCTCAAAACTGAAACGTCTACCTTTTTGTGAGGAATTACCATGGGTATAACATACTACAATTTCAGAATGATATCTGGATTCGTTTAGGAGGAGTAGTCTTTTTCGTGAAATCTAATTGAAAATTCAATATGGCTGCCATGGCGGCCATCTTGGATTCTCAAAACTGAAACGTCTACCTTTCTGTGAGGAATCACCATGGGTATAACATACTACAATTTCAGAATGATATCTGGATTCGTTTAGGAGGAGTAGTCTTTTTCCTGAAAGTTTACGGACGGACGGACAGACAGACAGACGGACGGACGGACGGACAGACAGACGGACGACGGACGAAGCGCCATGACATAAGCTCACATTTACTTTGTAAAGGTGAGCTAAAAAAGGAAACCACAAGTTTTGTCATTATCAATAATTTCTCTCTCTTTTTTAATTGTGAGTTCACTTGATATTAACTTTTTCACTTTTTATTCATTGATTTGTCAAAAAGATTTTGAAATGGGAAGAATGAAGTGCTGACATATAGAATTATTATGGTATGACATTCACACTTCAAGAATGTATATCTATTATCAATTAATATCAAAGGTATTTTCCATTAACATTGAACAGCAAAGTCCAAACTGTAAAACTGTATGTTTAAAATTGTTAAATATTGATAAAAAGGCTTGTTACACCACTGATTTTCTTTGTTACACCACTGACATAATCTGTTACACCAATGAATTTTATGTAAGATACTGAATGAGTAAGTTCATCAAATAGTCCTAAAATCATTTATATGACTTGATAGCTTTTGATAATAACTGGTTTTCAAACATGTAGCATTAAAAATAATAGACTATCAAAATGAGACCATTTGCCATAAAATTCCAATGAACACTGTTACACCAATGACAAGTTTTGTTACACCACTGATTTTTCTCTACATTTGCCAAAGTTTAGTGCTTCTTGCTGCTTATACTCAAATTGAAAGGGTTGAAGAGCATATCATGAATACAAATAATTTCTTAGATAGAAGGAAAATATTTAAGTGTATGAAATGAATATTTTTTGGTAATGTTGTAACACCAATGACATATTTTGTTACACCACTGATTTTTCGCTATCTTACTTCCAATCAAATTGAACAATGATATTGACTTTAATTGCTTATCAAGATATTGTTTAGATAAACATAACATCTGGAATACTTAGATTGTATGAGTTTCCAACTGAATCATATGAAAATCAACAAATTGTTCAAGTTTAGAAAACATTGTTACACCAATGACATATTTGTTACACCAAAGACTTCTTAAATATTTTGCCCCTAGTTAAAACCAATTAAGATGTATTTAGATGCTTATTGATACATCGGAAATGTTCGATAGTATGTTCTTAACACTCATTATTTGAAAGTTTTCTGAAAAACAATCTTAACAAAAATAAAATGAACATGTTGTTGAAATACTGTTATGCCAATGACATATTGTGTTACACCATTGATTTATTTGATCAAATTCCAAGATAAATCAAATAAATAACCTTATATGTTGAATATGATATTTCAATGGTTCAAAAGATTTTTTTGACAACTCAAATTTTAAAAGTTTACACAATTTATATATTAAAATCAATAAAATGTGCAAATTAAGTGAATAGTGTTACACCATTGACATATTCTGTTTGTTTCACCCCTGATTTTCTTTGACATAACTCTAATATTTTAGGCCAAATAAAAGCACATTAGTTGATAATTTACAAATTTGAAGTCTTATTAAGTAGCTTCGTTAGACTTTAACAGTTTTCAGAAAAATATCTTCACATGATTACTATGAACTTAACAAATAATAGTGTTACACCAGTGACATCTTCTTACACAACTTGATTTTGCAAGATATAACTTTCAGTATTTTTTAACCACACAGTTTGCATTGTTAACTAACAGACTATATGGGTTCAATAGCAAGAATTAGGGTAAAGAGAAATGTTCAATTATGTATCTTCAACTTCAGTGACAGCTACATATGCAAATCAAGTATTTTCCAATGTATCAGTTTTGCTATGACCCTGATCTTTTTCATCTTTATCTAAGTGATGGTAAGTTTATCATTTTGTTTTTCATTTTCCATTTTCATTTTGTTCATTTGTTTTCTTTTTTTCTTCAAGACAAGTTGATTATTTATGTTTATTTAACATTTCCAATCGCAAATGGGAATTCAACGAAAGACTTTGGCTTTGTACCAATGATTAAAGATGTCTTACAAAAAAAAACAATACGGTCAGTGGCTTTCAGAAGGAAACAGTTGAAACATTTCTATTACTGAGGTCTGTTCATACATGTCAATGTCATTTGTAGTTTTTTAAAACTCCTTTTCTTTATTATAAAGATGTACTTTCTGAATGTCATTGGTGTAACATGTTTTAGTCACAGGGAACATCATTTTGACAATCTCCTATCTTTTGTATATGCCAATTTTTTCCACGATTTTAAATAAAAAACAAGTTTTATTTATTTATTTATGTTTTTCAATAATGTTGAATTTAAATCATTCACACCAAATGCTACTGAAAAGGTGTATGTTATTTACTTCCATTTAATGTTTTACCTTAAATAAAAAAAGTAAACCATTCTTTCCTCGTTCAGACCCCAAACAGGACACAATTAGGGAAACAAGTAGCAGGATATAGAATTAATGATAATAAATAATATTTGAGATATGTCATCAAAGAAGTGAAAATGTCATTGGTGTCACAAACATGTCAATGGTGTAACAAGCCAAGCATACTATAAGGCTTAAATTGGAGCAATATGACTTTATGTGATATGTCTCTTCAATAAATATTTCAATAATCATTCTTAATGGAAATGCTCTAAATAGATGTACTGTAAACAGTTTGAGCTTTGTGGATATTGCATTGAAGGCAGATGTTGTCAGTGGTGTTACAAGATTTGTCAGTGGTGTTATTTCTGTCCTGTGTTACACCATTGACTGTTACACCACTGACCCATTCACAATTTTAGGAGCTTTAAAACAACTAATAACCCTATAGACTGATCAAACTAGATTAGCGTTTGCGGGATACCGCAAAAGCAGAGCAGCCCCGGAACTTTGGGTTTCGCCTTACCCTGTTCCGCCTTTTACAGGCCTCACCAAATTGGGAATTTTCTCGTGACCTTGACCTTTGACACTCAAGGTCACACAATCAATGAACACATTTCATTGAGTATAACATTATTGTAATGAAATAAAGTGTTAAAAATTAAATTAATCCATTTTCTCCATATATGTTGACCTTGCTGTGACCTTGACCTTCGACAGTTAGTACCCAAAACTTTTTGAAAATGTTGAACTTCTCAAGAGATAATATATACAAAATCTAAACTTCATAGCACAAAAACTTTTCAAGTTATTGTGTTTACAAGGAATTGCAATAACTCATATCTCATGACCTTGACCTTTGACCTTCAAGGTCACACAATAATTGAACACTTTTTATTGAGTATAACAATCATGTATTGATTAAAAGTGATCATAGTTAAAATTAAGCATTTTAGCTAAACCATGCTTAAGTCATGACCTTGCTGTGACCTTGACCTTTGACAGATTGTAGCCGAAACCTTTTCAAAAATTTTTACTTTTCCAAGGATGATATATACCAAGTTAGAGCTTCATAGCACAAAAACTTTTCAAGTTACCGTGTTTACAAAGGATTTTGTGGTGATTTTATAACTCGTGACCTTGACCTTTGAACTTGAAAGTGAACATGTCATAATGATTCCCTGGAAGGATTAACATTTAGACATGTTCATGAGTTCTGAAAAGCTAAATGGGGTAAAGTTATACCCCAATTTAGTGCATTTTGTAATAACTCATATCTCATGACCTTGACCTTTGACCTTCAAGGTCACACAATCATTGAACACTTTTTTTTGAGTATAACAATCATGTATTGATTAAAAGTGTTCATAGTTAAAATAAAGCATTTTCGCTAAAACATGCTTACCCCAGCTAACAAATCTACGTTGTAATAACGTTGTCACAACGTCCACTTTTCGTTGTCATTACGTACTTTCTGACGTTGTGACAACGTAATTGTGTAGACTCCCAAACAGATTGCTACAACGTGGTTTTTCTACCTGAATACGACGTTGTGGGGACGTTGAAACAACGTCATGTTTTACGTTTTTATTACGTAGATTTCTGACGTTGCCACAACGTAATTTTGTAGACTCCCAAACAGGTTGCTACAACGTGGTTTTTCTACCTAAATGCGACATTCTGGAGACGTCACAAAGACGTCATATTTTACGTTTTCCTTACGTAGATTTAAAATGTTGTCACCATGTCATTTTATAGACACCCAAACACGTTGCTACAACTTGATTTTCTGCGTTAATATGGTACATAAGTACATTTCCAAATTCGTTTCGTATAAGCAGTATTCAAAAGAAATAATACCAGGCACTTTGTTCGACGTGAAAGGAAATAAACAAGATGTATATTTAAATACCAACAATCTAATTGAAATGTTCTTACAATATTATCAAAAACAAACAAATTATACAATCATTCATATGGGCAATTATACCAAAAAGGTGTATTATTTGTTAAAACCTGCCTGGCATAAATTGTATTGAATACAAGTCCACGGGAGATCATTGAACTGAAACAATTAATCAGAATAAACAGATAATAGATAACAAATAAGATGTTTGTTCAATGTTGTTTATTTAACATTACTACAAGAAAAAGGTGAGTGAGTGTCAGTGTCTTCAATACACTTCAGCTGTCAAACGTTCGATATGAATGTCATCAAGACCAACCTTTGGCGCCATTTGGTAATAAAGCTTCCTCCTGTGAAATAAATTAAAAATGCCAGTTATTAAAGACAGATTATCATTACTATAACAATACCACTCATGCATATAAAATTAATAACACTTAAAATAGTCTTCGTTTCAATTGCTTTAAAATTCATAAAGTAGATAATAGGTAATTATTTGTAAAATCATCTAAAACTGTTACACTGCTTATATCAATATACCCGTGAGTTACTCAAGTCCTGCATCAAAATCAAATACACAGAATTAGTGCTTAACTAATTAATAGTAAATATCAATAACCATTTATAGTTTACCACTGACTGTCCTGCATCAAATATTCGAGAATTTCTGACAGGGCATATAAAGATTAAGCTGTGTTTGGCGAAATGAATATTTTGATCGTGGTATTTTTTAAAGAACTTTTACAACAAGTCCCTTGACTCAGTATTTTGTAGATTTATCACTGTGAACCATTTTCACTCCAAAATTAATATCTGGATGATAAGTTTGTATGGTATTACCTGATAAAAACCTGTTCAGTTATTATGCGGCGTCCCTTGATCTCTCATTTCTCAGACAATCTGTCAGTCAGCCAACTGTAAAATGGAAATAACCAAAATTAAACAATCTCGATTTTTTGTTAAGACAAAAGCAGCCAAGCAGGGGCAATGGGCCATGTTGCACATTGGATAAAAAAATGTCCCATTAAAAATTTGAAATTTACTATTGAATGATGAAAAGGAAATTGCCCACTAGAAAATAAGAAAAGCACCGAAAAGCATGAAAATGTCCCGTTGTAAAAGATGTCTTTCCTAATCCCGGTATGTCACAAACTGATTTACACAATAACAGTGCTATGAGTTAGGAATTGATAGCTGTAATAATTGCAGAGAGTTGTTATTATTACTGATTTGATATGTAGCTTATACTAGTATTATATACACCACTCACAAAATGTTATTTCGAAAAGCATACAAGTGACGTAAGGCAAGCCGTAACATTCAGTAATAAATTAGATTAATACCGTGAAGCACAAACGCAGTAAACAGCTTTCTAGAAGAATTTCATTGAGATTGTCAAATATTCACACTCTTCTAGCACATTTCTTATCCATTTTGTAAAATAAACTAAAAACTTAGAATTGTAATGATTTTTACCTGCTAGTTTACTGTTAATATAATGCAGTTGAAATTAATTAAAATTCATAAAATTAAATATCAACTTTTTTATGGAAATCATGGGATTTATTACACATCTTCGTTGAATTGTAAACGTTTAGAAAATTGTTTATTTCAAATTAGCTGTGACCCCGCCACTGTCCCGTCACCCGATGCTCCTATGATAAAATTCCTATCGTAGTATGATATTTTATGCATGTATCGCCGTGGAAATTCGGTTCTTCAAAAGGAAACATCCCGCAGCGAAATTAAAATCTTTGTTACCCATACGAATTAAGCTATCTAAAAAAATACTCAGATATTCCATAACTGAAAAATGACATAATTTCTGTACTCTATCACGTTTATGTCGTACAGAAGAATAATTGTCAATGACTTGGTACAGGCTTCGCACAATTTCTCCAAAAACAAATTGTAAGGCCAATTTCAAGGCTTTATTTGGCAAAATTAAGGCCAATAATTCAAACCGATGAGATCAAGCATGAGTGGTGTTCATAATTGCTGTTTAATTACATATATACGGTACATAAAGTGGAAACGTGACCCATAAAGCACCATAATAAACTTATTTACAAATATGCACACTCATAATTTCAATTAATTTGATTAAATTTCTAAAATAAAAGATGAAAGATTAAATAGAACTAATTAGGATGTAGCTGGGATGATTCATTACACTGAAATATGCAAAAAATTATCAGGTTCAGGATCCGACGGAAAATAACTGCATTTCATTTATGCTACACTAATATAAGCAAGTCTATTGAAACAACGTCAACGTCCGAATTAGATCGAGAAACTCTACCTGCAACCCCACTGGATATGTGCGAGGCTACAGCATTCTGCGACAGAACACGTTGTGACAGCTAGCTCCTTGCCAACATTTAGGCCAGGGCTAGTGTCACAATCTGTTATTTAATCACCAAAACTTTTTTTAACCTCACTGTAAATATCTGCACCGCAGCGCACGCACAGAAGTGGTAAAAATTTTCACATATGAAGGATACCACTATACTTGGAAGAAGAAGAAGTTTCGGTCTACGTCCGAATATAACTGGCACGGTCTGTAGCTAAATTGTCTGAAAGTCTGTGAAAACACCGCAAAGAAACCTCAAGTGACTGTATCAACGTACGTTTTATAAATTTTACGATGATACAAGAATACTTGTGTGAATAAACTGTAGTGTTTTGAGCATTGCTAGCAAAACGAGGCTTGCAATTATCAAAACAAACAAGCTTGTACCGAGTGAACTGTGAAACAGCTGATCGTCAATGATCAAATAGTTTCCAAACTCCTCACTACTCATGTGACGAAACAACGTCATACAAGTCAGTTGAGCAATGCGGTTCGCGGTGAGGAGTTTGTCCGTGTTTTCTTTCTAGTGCCTTTGTCACAGGATTTTACATAATAAATGCATGAATACCGTAAATCGGTTATTGTGGATTCGAACTAAAACATAAATTACAGTGAATGTAGATGATAAAAAATTGCAATACAATAGAAACGAAATGTACAGTACACGTACTTTCAGCCTGAACTGTACTGTTCGGTGACTGCAATTTTTAAAATTCAAGTTACATCGCATCGGCTACTCTAATCTGTTTCGAATGCTTTTGTTGAAATAACACTCGGGTATTCAAAGCTTCATTTAAACTTTCTTTACTGACATAATGTTTTAACGAAATTGGGTACTTACCTTCGATAGGGAAAGTAAATCCTTTGCCGGTAAATTAGAAAAACACTGTCTTGCGTGTAGCGACTCTTCAAGTTTACGCGACATCAAACATGGCGGCGATAATGACGTCATAACTAAAAATGATGACGTCAGAGGATTTTGTGTTGGCGCGTAAAGACAAAAAAAGATTTCCAAGTCCACAAGTCAGCAAGCTTTATATTATTTTATTTATTCAAGAAGAGTATTGTGTTCAAACATTATAAAAAGTAAAGCATCATTGAATTAAAAATCTTAACTTTACCTAATCATGTCTAAGATATTACCTCCACATTTGGCAAAATCCTTAAATCTTATTTATTAATCACATTCACATTGTCATTAATCTATTCTAAAATTTTAATTAATTTGGGGCCTTAGGCCTATAGTGTTTTAAAGGCCAGGGCTATTTAATCTTTTTATGTCGGAACGCATGAACTAGTAAAATATAACAATGATTAACAAGAAAAAATTCAGTTAGGCCTACACAGAGAAAAGATAGGCCTAGCTCACGTCGCTAGGACGTTGTGAGGACGTCTTGACATATGAATTACGTTCTGAGGACGTCGTGACAACGTAACCGTAGCGATATGTTGAATATTCTTTATCTTTGCGTGTTTTCCTTGATAGACAATATTTCATTGTATTTATAATCGAATGGAGAGATCAAGCAAGCTAAGCTTAGGCCTACAAAACATAAGTGATGTAACTATCAGTTCGGATTCTATAATTGAATGAGAATAAATCATTACTGTTCTTACGACTGAAATATTTTGTATTTCATTAATCAAAGTTTTATCGGATTTCTGGGTTTAAAGAAAACATTTTAAGACTTGAAGTGAGAATGCATGGTTGTGGGCTAACTAACTATTCGAGACAAGGAAGTACCCGATAAACTAAAAAATTTTGCAACTGAAATAGGAAAGATTGATATTTATTGACTATTTGCCCGGCGTTTATAAATATATTGCGATTGGTGGTTGCCTTGCAAAACTGAGACCATGAGAGCAACTCCGTGAGTTGTGTTGGGTCCCATTCTTATGACCAACTTTATAAACAGTGTAATTTGATCAGGAAGTATCGAGTGTCGAAAGAAACTCACATTTTAAAGCTAAGCGACTTTTTATAGTAGGCCTTACAATAAGAAGGTTTGATTTGCTATTGTGATCGAAAACCGGACAATGACGCGAGTCAATTAGTCAAACTTAATATTTTTAAAACTTATCGAAAACAATCAGAATGACATTGAGGAGTTGATACTGATCGATTAGTTATATAACTAATCTATTTAAATTTGTGAATTTATGACTATAATATTATAATATGTGACTGTTTTCAGATTTTCAATAAAAACAAGTTTTTATCCCATGATTTGTGTGTGGGATTATTTGATATATAATGATTTTTATCATATACGTTCATATTAAATCAATAAATCGAATACTTATAAATATGTAATGAAAAATATAATTAATTATATATTCATCTTTCTTTTGTGATTACATAAAGTTTGGCATAGTTTTCCTTCTGTACACGTTATCAGGACGTTGTGAGGACGTTAGACTTTACGTGACATAACAACGTTAAAGTTACGTAAAAAGTACGTACAATCTCCTTGTAACAACGTTGGGGAATGACGTTATATTTCACGTACTTAGTACGTCTCAGATACGTATCAAAATAACGTAACCAAAATAAAGGGTTTCACTAGACCGTTGGGCAAATATAACTGTAAGTCCTCTCTCGTTTTAGTATTTCAAGGGTTAATGTGGATTTATTTTTCATATTTCTCAATAACTTTCCTTGATTTATGTGCTGTAAAAACTTCGTAATCAGGACGTTGTGAGGACGTTAGACTAGACGTCGCAATACTACATAATAGTTACGTAATAAGTACGTAGAACACAACGTCGGAACAACGTTGAGAAATTACGTTATGTTTTACGTCCGAAGTACGTACCAGCTACGTCCAAAAACTACGTTACCAAAACACGACCTTCCTACAACGTCGTATCTACGTCCTGTGTTAGCTGGGACGTCATGACCTTGCTGTGACCTTGACCTTTGACGGATTGTAGCCAAAACCTTTTCAAAATATTTTACTTTTCCAAGGATGATATATACCAAGTTAGAGCTTCATAGCACAAAAACTTTTCAAGTTATCGCGTTTACAAGGAATTCTTAGTGTGAATACATAGCTCGTGACCTTGACCTTTGACCTTGAAAGTGAACGTGTCAAAATCGTTCCCCCGAGGTATGAGGAGTAAGGTATGAATAAGAGTTCTGGAAAGCTTAGGGGAAAAAAGTTATAGCTAGTAGTACGAGTGCGGCGGCGGCGGCGGCGGCGGCGGCGATGGAAACTTCACAAAAACTGATAGCAGCCCCGTCCTTAGACGGGGCTGCTAATGACATCAATGATGGTGTTTCTTTTTGTTTAAATAGACCTAACATGTTAAAGGGTTTGTATTAGTTCATATGAACAAGTAATCACTGTTACACCAGTGACACAATGAAAAGTTATGTTATATAATACACTAATAAAAGTTCATGAAACTTCAATAGCAATTCAAATATGCCTTCCTTAAAAGTTCAGCCATAAGTAGAATGTCATCAGCAAAGGGAGCAGTCAGTTTTCAGTATGCAATTGAAGGGAGAAAATAATTTATTGTCAGATTTTTATAATTCGTTACACCACTGACAATGATATTTTGGACGGTCATTATTTTTGAAATATTTATGCAATTATTTGTGAAATAATTATCATTTAGTGTAAAATGGGTTAAGTATAGTGGTGTTTTTGTTTAAGTGTTAAAAAAATGTTCAGACAACTTTTAAAATATGCATTTTAATATTCTGCAAAGTCACCGGTGTCTCAACTGACAGAGGTTTTTCTTCCAAAATGACGACAAAACAAAAATTTTCTCCAAAAATACCAACACACTTTAAACATTTTACATTTTATAGAAGTACAAAATACCTTCTTCTTTGAGGATATGGCTTTTAAAAAAAAATTGAAATCATATTTTTAGAGCATTTTGCTACTGACTACAATTTGGTCAAATTTTGAGAATGACCCAAATACATCTTGTTCCTGAATTTAAATGTTCCAGTAAAACAACTAAAATTAAGGAGGAGGTATCGCTTATACAAACAAGCACTACTGTAGAGTTTTATGAGCTCCTTACTCATCCGGATACCCCGCAACTTAAAACTCGGTTTACGTGTCAAACACAGATGTAGAGCTTTGATATCCATTTGTGACAAATTTATGCGTCAGTACGCAAGATTTTACAAACTATTGCGTACAGTACGCATGGTATTTCGATTCTTTTGGGTTTTAAGAAAAATGACTGCGTATCTGTACTCTCCGTTTTCTTATCAATTACGTTTTCAACAATTTTAGTGCGTAAAATAAGCAGATACGCAGCTTATCTGGAGCACTGTAAAATAGTGTTCATCAAGACTATAGAAGGAACTCAACAGATTTAGGAAATTAAACTTTTGCTCAGGATATAAGCAGTCTGATTAAAATCGACTATGATTTGAGGAAAAAAAGTGTAAAAATATTATCTCTTGTGTGATAGGAACTTCACCCAGTCCGGCTTTCCTCTCATTCACAGTCTGAAGGCACCCATATTACCCACATGTTCTGACGTAAGCTCAACTAGCCAATCGCGAGGAGCGCAGCAAAAGCTTTCGATATCATGCAGGGGCAGGTAACTCCAGTGTACCATTCGTTATACATATTGCTGTTAAACACTATTTAAAAACGAGGGTGTGATTTGACAGCTTACGACTGGGTTTGTCTGCGCTTAACTGGTTATAGCAACATGAGATAGAGGTGGGTCCATTCAGACCGAGACGGAGAGGACATCTCGGCTGGTTTGAGCCCCAATAGAGACAATATTTTTGATATTTTATTCCTGTGAGTACAATCGATTTTAATCAGACTGGAAATAATGAATTGTCAGGGACATCACATAAGAAACCTGTGTCAAATATAACATTAGACCATGTGTATTGGAAATATCTTAACTTAGTGGAACACATTTGTAGCTCATACAGTCTAAGTAAACCTAGACTCAATATTATCCGCTCACTCCTATACTGAGTCTAAAAAGACCTAGTAGAGGGTCGCGTCAGCCGACCTTTCTGCGACCTATGACCCTCGAACGTTATACGTGCAAAGCAGACTATTGCTGCTTGGTAAGCTGAGTCCTAATTGGTCAATTCGATACGTGGTCTGACGCGACTCTCTACTAGACCTTTTTAGACTCAGTATAGGAGCGAAACGGATAATATTGAGGCTAGGTTTACTTAGACTGTAGCTCATATTTCCCAGAACAAGGTTGATTCTAATCAGACTACAAACCTTTTGAATCTTCGGGTAATACATGGAGAGTTCAGTGTGACTGAAGCTCTTATCATAAGCATTTCGTCTAGCTTTTCCATCCTCTCCGTTTGCAGTCTGGATAGCCTCATCTCCAAACATTGGCTCGTACAAGCGAAACAACTCAGCTGAAATAACAAATAATTTACTTTGATGATTTTTGTTTTATGTTTTCAGCACTTTAAGCGATCAAGTTGAATATACAAGAGTGTGCTATAGATACACTTATCATCATCATCATTATTATCCTAATTAGATATGATGGATTCAATTAACAATTAACCCTTCATTTCTTAAATAATAAAATTGCTCTACAATTTGAATCAAAACCAAAATGTTATGTTTATGTTAATACAATAGAACACGGATATAGCGAACACGGATATAGCGAACACTCGGATATAGCGAAAAAAATTTCAAGTCCCATCCCTATATAATATCATTAAAATTATATGTGTATAGCGAACACCGGATATAGCGAACCAAATTCTTTGGTCCCTTGGAGTTTGTTATATCCGAGTTCTACTGTATTTCTTAATGCATTTGCCAGTTTGTTTTTAAACCAAAGCTAAACTATACCATTTCACCGCTACAAAATGTCACATTCCATCTAACTTCACTGTCTTATGAACTTATTTAAAGAAAAAACCTGTGCTCCTTACGTGGTCTGTCAAACACATGCTGATGTTCCTTGAAGAGTTCGGGAGACGCGATGCTTACAATAAACGTTTTGCCCATCCAGAAAGACGCAATGTCTCCAAATCTCTTATGAAGATCTGTCAGGAACTGATGAAGACTGCCAGCTTTACCAATATCTGGGAAATTACCATCTCTAAAAAGAAAATTGTTTTTACTTTCATTATTAACACAGAACCATGGGAGAAAAATTGAACTGTTCAATATGGTTATTAACTAATTACCTAATGTAAGTAAATTACAATCTATACAAACAAAATTGTCCCAAATGAACACAGAACTATGAGAAAAGAGTGGTTAATATTCACAATGAGTTACAATACTAATTGCCTATTGCAAGTATTTCCTTGCTTATTCCAATATTAACATAGCAATCACTAATTGAAATTTTAAAATGTTGTCATGGCTTGCAGAAATTGTTATCTACCTTCGTTAATTTTACATGTAATTAAAGTGCTACACTAAGCATGAAATACATAAAGAGTAATGTCAATAAACATGGAGAAAAGGAAAGGCATTAAAAATATATTCTAAGATAAACAGTGCCAATATATAAATGTGATTTTACTCTTTTGTGGTTGGAGCCAATCCAGGGACAGTACATTCTGTGGAATTTCCCTGAAAAGAGAAAAAGATTTTTAAATGCTGCATAAAAAAAACAAAAATGGTATGGTATGGTATGGTATGATATGGTATGATATGGTATGGTATGGTATGGTATGGTATGGTATGGTATGGTATGGTATGGTATGGTATGGTAAGTAAGATTTTTAAATGCTGCATAAAAAAACAAAAATGGTATGGTATGGTATGGTATGGTATGGTATGGTATGGTATGGTATGGTAAGTAAGATTTTTAAATGCTGCATAAAAAACAAAAATGAAATGGAATGGTATGGTATGGTATGGTATGGTATGGTATGGTATGGTATGGTATGGTAAGTTAAGTTAAGTTAAGATAAGATAACAAACTAAACAAGGCTAAAGTAAAGAACACTGAAGAACAGTAATAAGTAGCAGTGCTAATTTAAAGGGACACCATACTGAGGGCTGACAACACTAATCACTCAAGGTAATGAGAGTGCGAGGAACGTTATTTAGTTGCGTAACGCGGTCAAGTGACACGAACTGGGCGCTGCCCTGCAGATGTAGATGATTTCGTAACCTCGGTGCAAGCGTGGACGCACCCATAACAAAATATGATTTTTACCCCAATATCATAAGGAATTCAAACGAAATCACTATTATTTGATAAAGCCTTTAGCATAGTCAAAGCCTCGTCGTAACACTGGACGTCAATAAAATGACACCTCACACCTGTTATCTGTAACATCCAGCTTTCTTATACACAACTTCAAATGGCAGATTCCTCGTCGTCTTCAAGGCACTTTTTAATGTGTATTAGATGTAACTGCAGACTATTAAATTTAAAACTTCCTTGAGAGGCATTTTAGAAATTGGAATGATAAAGACGTTGTCATCCATATATTCCTCTGCATTATTGTTAAATTTATTATACAAATTTAAAACAATGTTATTTAAGAACGAAAAATGATAGATTAAAATTATTAGATGAGAACATTGCTGTTTTTGTAAACCCCATTACCTATCACTCAGTTACATGATTTCACTGAATAATGAGACAAACATATGTTTATCTACATTGCATATTTAGGCAATAAGCAAACATTAATATTATACTTCACTCTTTGATTGGATACTTTATCTTCTTAAACTGTAAGAAATATTATGTTCTTTTTAGAAGATTTAGGGAAAAAAACTAGTCATATGATTTAATCATATATTTTTCGTGAAAAAAAATAAGCTAATGAATGGATTTATCAACAATTCAAAACTTATTTCAAAATCGTTCCAGTATAATTATTTTGGAATAAATGTAACAGGAAGGGTGATAGGGGCATATTTTTGTTCATATTTTGTTATATGATGGTTAAATTACAAACCTATTCATACTTAGAACGAAGTTATCATATTTATAAAATGAAGAATAATATCGCGTCTAAATATCTGATTATCCTGCCTCAACGGTGATCGGGGAAAAAGTCACAGTCCTTCATTCACTTCAACTACCTAAAACAATTGACTTAAAAGCTCTGTCATGAAAGCATTTTTGTATTTCTATATAAACTTCCTTTTCTAGTGAGATCACCATCCATCAACTGTAACATAACTGTTGTATCCCGGAGCGCTATCAACATTTAAACCACTAAAAGCTCAGAGAAAATTCATCCTTTCGGACAATGAAATGAAGAAGGGGGACAAATGCTTGGTGGTAATGGTGCTACAAAAGTATGGAATTCATTAAATCCTGATATCCAAAATAAAGATACACATAACACAGTTTCAAAAATACAAATTACTGTAATATTCAATATTTATTAAATTATAAAATGATAAATATTGTTAACAAAGACAACATAAGATAAGTCATAGCATGTGGCCTATCATCAGTCAACTTAATTTCAACACATAGAACTTATTTAAAACACCAAACATTTCAATAAGCATTACTATCATAAAATATTGTGATTTTTCCCTAGGCAAATTCGTGACTTTTTTCCGATTACCGTGTCAGATGCGGTCACAGATTTCAAAACGATGTACACTATTTTCAACAAATCATACAAGAGAGAAATCATTCCTCTATTTGAAAGGGTTTGTTAAAAGCACTGTACTTAGAACGAGGATTAAAACGTTGTTCTCATATCATTAAGGCTTAAATTGTATGGAAATGATATATTTCTAAAAAACAAATTGACAAAATGATAGTTTCATTCTCTACGTTTATCCTCTTTGTAATAAATCATTTTATTAAAATGTAGCCCAACTGGCCATTGAGAATAAAGCTGAGTGTGTTACGACGAAGCTTTGACTATGCTAAAGGCTTTATCAAATAATAGTGCTTTCGTTAAAATTCTTATGATATTGGGGTAAAAATCATATTTTTTTATGGGGCGATCACACTTAGGTTACGAAACCCGAGGTAACACCAAGGTTACGAAATCATCTACAGCTGCCAGGCGGTGCCCAGTTCGTGTCACGTGACCGCGTCACGCAACTAAAAAAAGTTCCGCGAACTCTCATTACCTTGGGTGATTAGCGTTGTCAGACCAGCGATTAGTCTCCCTTTAAGTCATACATATGGCTAAAGAATCATACAGTTTTGTTGTTATTTCCTCAATTAATGTCCAGGAATTGTTTCATATATATTTTTATGTCTCCCCCGTTACTAGAGGTATTACCAAAAATATCCTTTCGCTTTATCATGCCGAGAACACTATCCATTGTATGACAAATCAAATATATACAACAAAATACATTTGCTCTACATGCAATAATCTTAAGCATTGTAAACAAGGATGTTACATTGAATTATACAGTGCGACGGTTAGTTAGGCTTACAAATTTGTATGTAAATTTAAAATTAAATTAAAATTAAATTTTAACTGGTTAAAAGGATCAGCAATAAACATGACTTTGTTGCATACAATAGATATATTTTTTTTATGCTGATACAATTAAAACTTTATATATTATATCATGAATTGTTATTATCATATTGGAAATGCTTTAAGTCTTTAAGATGAACCAATTAATTCTGTAGTCTGCCAACTGACTGAAACATATGCCATGATATGGCCGATTACTGGTTCCAGTCGGCACAAGTTCTTTTGATGCTTAAAATATTAACAAAGCGTGTCATTTCATAAAAATAACTGATTTACAAACCTTTAAGAAATATGAAAGCAGTAAATAACTCAGAACAAAAAATATCACGATAGTTATTATGGACTCAATCATTTTGTCTTGTCAGATATATTTTTTCAAGTTAACGTGGTGCCCAACAACTCCTCACAGATTAACATCGTGCAACTTCCGTTTCCGGTATAGTGCTTCATTTGGTTAGTAAAAGTCTTTAGGTCGTTGGTATAAACATTAAAAAATGATCTGTGATTCCAAATGTAAATATATATTTCTGTATAAAAAAAATAGAAATTAGAAAGTACATCCTGAAATTAATTCCTACCAAAATGTAAACAAGCGTAGCAATACATCAAAGTTGCAGTAGGCGGAAGCGGGAGATTTCAAGCACCTGCCATATGACAAGCAGCTGATCAGATTACTACAAATGAACGACAGGTGTTAACTCGATAATCGTTGTTTAAGTAAGCAATAAAATTATCTTTACTTTAATGAAACGACGATATGCGATCTAAGCCGCCTGACGTGAATTTTTGCGTTCCTTACGAAATTTTGAAAATGACATCTTTTCTCTTTCAGCTAGATGACACAGTGACAAGATGAGTGTTCTGGAAAGATTCCCTGAACCGCCTGGGCGTGGTCATGTCACTGTTGCCGAGCAACAAGGGGAATTTGTTGCTGTTCCAATGATGGACACCACTGGTGAAATTGGAATTGTAAGACATACTCAAAACAAAAGTCGTTTGTCCATGAAGATTTAATTATGTGTGTCCTTTTTTGTCAAAACAATATTACCTTTTGCTAATATTGAACTAAGTAACTTTAATGATCTGTGGTCATTTTATTTATTCATAAGAGAAAATGCTTAATGTAATTGTATAATTAAAGCAGGATAAAGATTGAAACACTTGATTTGCAATTCCTAAAATTGTTTACGACCACAGATTATAGACAACAGAAAGCACTTGAGACATGGGTATTGCTCAAATACTATATATAAAAAGGCTTTCCAACCAGCATGTTGTATCAGGATGGTCTTGTGGCGTCATCACAAGATGGATCATGGAAGTGATCGAAATAGTATCAAAAGGTCCTGTCTTATTGGTACAAAAGCCCAAAGAAACAAATGGTGACCAATGAGACAGGAGATCGCAACCTTTTGACTCTATATATGGCCATTGTCATCTTTTGATGATGCCGTAAGGCTCGCCTGATACAACAAGTAGCTAATAGCTCTAAGTATGAAGGTGACATATGTAAGATCAATCAAAGGTAGGGCATTTGGAAACACATTACAGTCAATATGCCACTGATGTCGCCAAAAGAATACGTTGCAAATATGTTTATTTCGGGGATCAAAATGCAGGTTGGAAAGCCTTGTTATATTTAGTATATATGAGCAATATCAAGTAGAGGTGAAACGATACAGGAGGGTTGTGATACAATATGTATCCCGATATAGAGGTAACGATACAATAGGTATCCCGATACATATTTTCTCCTGACATGATCTTTTCAAAACAATTTATGGGTCAGTTCATCTTGAGAAAGAATTTACTTGCAGCTTTTTGGATGTAATTGTAATATAATCCAACTTCCAAATTTTAGGATAGGTTATTGTTTGCATAATGAAGTCTCTTTTTAATGTATATCTCAGTTTTGAGCACCTACATTGAGGGGTTATTATCATATTATGTATCCCAATGCGCATCCTGCGACATGATACAATATATTGTGGCCCATGTATCACAATATAACAATGTATTGCCGTATCGTTGCACCTCTAATACCAAGTGCTTGTGAGCCAGACTACGCATCTATATTACATTTATACAAGGAGTACAAAGTCAGCTCTGCAGGGGCAGGAAATGTAAAACTGGTTTACTTGCTCAGTTAGGTGTTAAACTTCTGAGACGGATCCAGGTTTTTAATTGTAGAATAAACTATATATAATTATGTTGTACCTTATTTAAATGTTACTTATACATAGTTAAAAATACTAACATATTTAGAGTTTGATGCCTATGTTAAAAAAACAGGTCACAGGTCCAAATACAAATGATAATACATGAAAACATGCATGTACCTAGAAATACTATTAAATCCTTTAGTTTCTAACAGAAATTTCATGTCCTCAATTAAGATGAAGACAAGTTTTGAGTATGTGAACTAAGGAAAATTTATGAATAACATTTCTAAATAACAATTCATTGACCCATGTCTGTGGAACATTTAAAGTACCGGTAGATCTCTTTTTTGTATTTATAACTAGGTAGGTTGAGAAGAGTAATTCACATCTCTGTGGAAGATGAATAGGTAATTCATTACAAGAGACAAAGACCCTTCATGAACATTGATCATGGAAATTAAATTATTATTATTGTTATTACAAATTTTATTGCAGTTGCCAGGTTACCCAATGATTACAGTAACGAAGGAAATGTCAAGAAATCTATCTCAACGGGAAACTGCAAAGTCAGCGTTTCTTCCACATGATGAGACGGTGTGGAAAAGAGCAATGCATTCATGGTAATATTTATTTATTTATTATTCAACGTAGAGCCATTAAAATGGTCTAGTTTTACCGTAAAAGAAATCTAAAATAATACTAAATGTTGATGTATCTCTGTTAGATTGTAAACTGCAGTTAAGTGAGGATTCAGTAAATGTTCATTTGATGTACTGTTGAGTAGGGAATTATCTTTTGTTTTAGCATTTTTCAAAATTACAAGAAATATTATCCCCCTTTTGTTGTAACAGAAGTGTGTCAACACGTGGTTTATATGCTTGTTTTTTGTATTGAAATGTACCATCTAACGACAATATTTTTCATGAAACCAAGATGTCATCAAGCTGTTAAGTAACATTTGAATCATTTTAGTGTTCATTCTCAATCTTCCCATTCTCTCCCCACAGAGGCAGATCAAGTCATGAAATGTTGATACAGCCTCTGTTATATTACGCCGAAATTCCTGGGTTCCAGAAGTTTCCCCTGGCGGAAAAAAAATGCACCACAATCCATTTGAATTTCTTTATCAAATGACAACGCTTCTCTCAAGGAAAGGGTGGTTCATATCACTATTCCTTTACTATCATTCAGTAGCCAAAATGATGACTTAAGCACAGCGTCGCTGATTGCACAACTAACTTTGATTGCCTCCAATCAGGCGTCTCCCATTCTATCCCACAAACTAATGTAACAGAGGCTGTACCAACATTTCTTGACTTGATCTTCCTCTGTGGGGAGAGAATGCAATCTTCCATACTCCTGAAGGGAAAAAAGGGTTTCCTAGGGATTAGGAGATTGGGATACTTTTGCTTTCAATATTTTGGAAAAATGTTACATTTTGGGCTGAGATAATGAAATAGATATTATGTTTTTATCGAGGGACAATTTGATACTTTTCGTACAGGTTGGCCTGTGATAATGATATAAATTCATATATCTTTTATTTTTATCAGGGAATATATGATACTTTTCAACAAAAGGTTCCCAATTTGCCTTAAATTCCTCACTGTTTAAAATAAAAGGTAAATTGTGTTTTGTTAGCTGTTTATTAACTGTTTATGAGTCATTTTAACAGTAAAATCTATGTTTTAGGTATGAACATGGAGTTACTGGAACGTTTGAAGAGGTTGTGAAGAGTAAAGATGAAGGTAGTTATCAATTAACAACCATTTTGAGTGATATTTCAACTTAACAAAAACAAAAGACAGCCATGTATATTTCAACTATTATCAGAGATATGAAAATGTTACATAAAGATAGATTGGATCTAGAAATCTTTCATGAAGATCAAGAGTTGTAAAATATTTTCAGAATCATTAAGACATGGACTTTTAAATGCTGTTTTCATTCTTAGTCCCAGAGCTTTGTCATAAAGTCTAGTCTAGTTGATAGTCAAGCGTTTAGACAATGAGAGGCAAGTAGGTGAGGATGGGTATCATTCCTCATTTCCGTATTGCAATATATTGGTACTTTTCAAATTCAAGAATATGCATGTACCTTGTCTAAATAATAATCATCATTGCTCAGCAAGGAAAAGGATATTTTTCGATCACTGTGTATCACCTGTATACATATTGGAGCTATTTTCACAACACAACTTCACACTCTGTTAAGAACTTTCCGTAAAATCATGTTTTATTTGGTTTTGTATTTCGGCACTTTTTCGGCATTTTAAGGCTGTCGATATATTGGATATTTTTAGAAGTGTGTACCAATTTGTATCATGTTGTTCATGTATTGCAATATACCGATATATATATCAAAAATACGGCGCATCCTTACAAGTAAGGCACCCATCACCAGTTTCTTGGGTTAGTAAAATTTAAAATTGGCCATTGACCTTACACTATTTTGTTCTAATGTCCCCAATACCTCTTGAAGGTGTATGATATAGTTATAATACATGAAGATACATGATGTAGGAACCAACTACAAAGTGAAATACTAGAATAGCCTTCAAGATAATTCAAAATGAAAGTCATTTCCTTTATTCTTAAATGTTCATAATGATTTTATTTCAGTCCCCCCTTGGATTGCATCAACAGCTAAATCAACTCTTGCGTTCCTGAGATGGGCCAATTCTCTGAATGGATCTCTCTTCCCTCATCTCTCTGTATGTATCGCATTTCACTTTTGGAATATTAGTAAAGGTTACGAATTGGTCACTGGTCATAGAGCTATCAATCAACTAATTTTGTCTTAGTTTCGTCATATCCTCCCTCGTTTGTCTTTGAATTGTGAAGGACTCGCATTTTAAAAAATTCAGTCCATAGAAGCAGTATCATAATGTTGTTCAAAGATTTAACGCATTTGGAAGTTTGCAACATTGATGACGGTTTTTATCTTGCTGAATTCAATTTTAACATGAATTAAGGAGGTTGGATACAAAATGTCGAGGTATTAAGAAATAGCTAAATTTGGTCTTATTTTGTTGAAAAATATGTCTTGAATCAAATTGTGTCATAAAAATACCATGTCACCACAGTTTTTTTTCGAAAAAGGGCCCATCCGTTAGGGCACCCAATGATGAAAATACAATAATTTAAAAACTCCTTTTCAAGATAACTTTCGAATATAATTGTTATTTAAATGTTTTTCTATTAAGCCATTGCAGTATGGAAGTAAACTAAGTCGGAAAAAGGGAACTTGAAACTAATATGAAGTAAATACATACAAATAACCTTTTTCTTTGTATGATTATTTTTGTAAAATATTATTCTTTTATGAAAAAAAATCGATTTCTCGTATTAAGATTTTTTTGAAAATTATATATTTTATAGTTAATACACACTAGAATAAGATTAAAAAGAAAAAAAGATATGTCACTAGCGGATAACAGAGATATTCACATTCAATTAAGCCATATCAATGAAAATCAACATCCAGGGGAGATAACTCTTTATTGTCAACATTACCCTTTTTATAAATTTTCACTAGTTTTTAAGGTTAATTAGTGAAATAAATTTTATCATAAAACAAATACTTATGTTCACAAATATAACATAGTCATTGTTTTTTATTAAACTAAATCATTATTTAATTTTTTAGTTTTTTTTATCTCACACTTGCAGTGAAAAATAAACAAAATAGCATAAACTTTAAATTAGCTCAATCTGATAATCTGACTGTTGCGGATGTGCAGAAACAAAGGTATCCAACCTCCTTAAACAAGTTTATTACTGGAATTTTTTTATACTTAAATTTTTTGTTTTTATTTACAGCTGTCCAATGAAGATCTGATATCCAAATTCACATCAGTTGCTGATTGGTAAGTAATAATGGTTATCCCTCGCCCTAAGAAGTTTTCAATGGATATAGAATCTGGCTGCATATCTGCATCAGTCTTTATAGAATTAAGTTACCAGACAAGACCCTAGAAATGAGGCCTAGCTCATTGAAACTTGATATATGGAAGAATCATATTGTGTGGTGGTGCCTTTCTCCTACAGTTATTTTTGGATATACCAATTGAATCGCAACTTTGAATTTTTTCCGGACGAGAATTACAAACTATATGGCTTTGCTCATGACTGGACTTTGATTCAGATATTTATATCTTAATTCTATCAGGCTTTATGTTATCACAATTCATTGATTGACATTTAATTAGCATCACAGGACTGAGGAAACAATGTTTAATGCCATTCTTGATGTTTATGTCCATTAATTATTTACCTTACTCAGGGATCACCCTGGTTCAAAGTAGGAAAGAAAGAAAAATCTTACCTTGGCTTAATATGATGGGATTTTCAGAGGAAGCAATCGGATGTTAAAAAAAGAAAAATAACAGTTTTGATTTTTGTAATGAAACTTTCTCCCCTCATTAGTAATGATAATGGGATATCTTCATACATCAATGGGTAAATATCCCAAAATCCCTGTCCAAAGTCATCCCTGCTTACTTTGATTCAGATGCTAATATCAATCTTCATCAGGTACAGTGTTAATTTACTTAACTTATATTTATGCTCAGGCCCAGCAGCCCAGTACGAGCGTTTGCCTGGCACCCGCACACCGTGAAAGTAGCATACGCACTGCAGGACGACTCGATCCGGGTCCACTCAGGGGGCAGCACTCTCATGCCCATACTCAAACACAAGCTGCAGAAGAATGTGGCAGATCTAGCCTGGCAGTAAGTACTGAGATGAGCTGTGGGTTCAATACTCTTGGGGACTTTTCCTCAAGTATTAAGATACATTCTTGGAAGGGGTATAAGAATCTAAGTCTAAATCTACAACAAAGAAGTTGATCATCCATGTAACTCCTTGACTTCCTGATAAATCCAACTTGTGCCTCTTAAACTGTTCAAAAACTTGAACCTATGCATAAACTCAAAGTGATCCAAAATATAGAAATGTTTTATTTGTTAATTATCAAAATGGCAAGAATTTCAATTAGGTAGTAAATAATTTCACTCAGGAAGATTGCACAAGTGACGATTCTCCCTTATAGCTAATGGCAAATTTATTTTCATCATCAAGTTTTGAGGCTTATGGAAACTTATTTCAAGTGGTGTAGAAAAGAGAAAAAAATTATGGATACTGTAAAATCATTATATTTCGCGGGGGTTTAATTTTTGCGCAATTCGCACAAAGGTATTATGCGCGAATATTTAACCTCGCGAAAATATATACAGATATATATGACATAATCGTGGTAACACATTGAAACAATCACAGGCAAGTAAGATGGTTTATATCTCCCAGCCGAGCCAGTCAGGCGAGTCGATGTTTACATAAAAGCAATGATGTCATTAGCAGCCCCGTCTAAGGACGGGGCTGCTATCAGTTTTTGTGAAGTTTCCATCGCCGCCGCCGCCGCCGCACTCGTACTACTAGCTATAACTTTTTTCCCCTAAGCTTTCCAGAACTCTTATTCATACCTTACTCCTCATACCTTGGGGGAACGATTTTGACACGTTCACTTTCAAGGTCAAAGGTCAAGGTCACGAGCTATGTATTCACACTAAGAATTCCTTGTAAACGCGATAAGTTGAAAAGTTTTTGTGCTATGAAGCTCTAACTTGGTATATATCATCCTTGGAAAAGTAAAAAATTTTGAAAAGGTTTTGGCTACAATCCGTCAAAGGTCAAGGTCACAGCAAGGTCATGACGTAAGCATGTTTTAGCGAAAATGCTTTATTTTAACTATGAACACTTTTAATCAATACATGATTGTTATACTCAAAAAAAAGTGTTCAATGATTGTGTGACCTTGAAGGTCAAAGGTCAAGGTCATGAGATATGAGTTATTACAAAATGCACTAAATTGGGGTATAACTTTATCCCATTTAGCTTTTCAGAACTCATGAACATGTCTAAATGTTAATACTTCCAGGGAATCATTATGACATGTTCACTTTCAATTTCAAAGGTCAAGGTCACGAGTTATAAAATCACCACAAAATTCTTTGTAAACACGGTAACTTGAAAAGTTTTTGTGCTATGAAGCTCTAACTTGGTATATATCATCCTTGGAAAAGTAAAAATTTTTGAAAAGGTTTCGGCTACAATCTGTCAAAGGTCAAGGTCACAGCAAGGTCATGACTTAAGCATGGTTTAGCGAAAATGCTTAATTTTAACTATGATCACTTTTAATCAATACATGATTGTTATACTCAATAAAAAGTGTTCAATTATTGTGTGACCTTGAAGGTCAAAGGTCAAGGTCATGAGATATGAGTTATTGCAATTCCTTGTAAACACAATAACTTGAAAAGTTTTTGTGCTATGAAGTTTAGATTTTGTATATATTATCTCTTGAGAAGTTCAACATTTTCAAAAAGTTTTGGGTACTAACTGTCGAAGGTCAAGGTCACAGCAAGGTCAACATATATGGAGAAAATGGATTAATTGTATTTTTAACACTTTATTTCATTACAATAATGTTATACTCAATGAAATGTGTTCATTGATTGTGTGACCTTGAGTGTCAAAGGTCAAGGTCACGAGAAAATTCCCAATTTGGTGAGGCCTGTAAAAGGCGGAACAGGGTAAGGCGAAACCCAAAGTTCCGGGGCTGCTCTGCTTTTGCGGTATCCCGCAAACGCTAATCTAGTTTCAAAACAAACCTTGTAAAATAAATTACTTTAGTCTAAATGTTGCATTTTAATGAAAATATATAGAGAAATGATAAGGAAAATGCCAAATAATGTATCAATAAAAAGTATTCATGTACCGGACTACAGGAAATATTCAACACGTGTTAGCTGGCAATATCGATCGATAACATGTGTTTGTTAGTGACGGTGTCATACGAGATGAAAGCTCGTGACATAAGGGCAATAAATTTTACATAATGAAATATTACAAGAAATTATCAACAAAGTACTCATCTAAGTATTTTCTGTGATTACTGATTTTGATATTGGTTTATTAATTTCTGCGTATCTTACCAAAAAATTCAACTGAAAAAATTATTTTGTTTAGCCTCATCTTTTACATTTTTTAAGCAGGCATCCATTTCTCTATACACCGGTTAGGTCATCTCCAGCTTTGTCAATAAGCTTTTTGTCCTCGACTAACTGATTGGTCGATTTTAACTAATGAGCCAATGGAAAGGCTTGTAACAAAAACATCATTACCGCTACGTTCACTGAACGTTTGTTTAGATATCTAGATGCAAATGATGTGTAAATCGGTTAAAACGAAGCAACTTGTCTTTTGACAAAATGACATAACAAGGAAATTGATTGACTGCCATATCGCTTTTACTGTGATGAAAATGATAATGCATTAAAAATTAACAAAACACCGTAAGTAAACGAATGTTATTTTCATTACAAGCATATGTCCTTTGCCGAGCGGTTCCTTCCTCGTGCTGGAAGAGAGTCGCTTTATTAATGAGATTAATGATTTTGACAGCATTTTTGGAGGATGAGATATAAAATAATATTCAGTAGGTATGATTTGCGCGAAAAATACACCGCGCGAATGTGTCACTTTTGATAAATGCGCGAAAATAATGCCCAGCGAAAATAAATGATTTTACAGTATATTTTAAGTCATATTTTAAAGGTCAAGATGGTTTGGTTAAGTGATCCTTTTTTCGTTATATATACCTAAAGTGTGAACATTTGCATTGCATAAAGATCTGACACAGTTTTGTTCATTATTGGTTGATCTATGCAAAACATTTATCAGTTTCTAGAATGTACAGGGTGTGAGTGTTGTGGTATAATGCTGGTATCTCAGGCTAATGGCCAAATTTTAATTCCATTCGATGCACCTAAAGTTTGTGACCCGGGCCTTGTACTGTGTCATTGTGTGCAAGGCACTTCATCCACATTGTGCTCAGTCTTCCCAGCTGTACAAATTGGTGCCTGAACACAAGAAGACTACTGACCGTTATGGTTGTGTGCAGTGTTGTTCTAGGTGGTCAGCCCAGGGGGTAATTTTGGCCTATTTAGAGTACAGGACCCCTTGCAATGGTAAAACTATCCTACTTCTCAAAATTTTAGGAGACGCCAAGATGAAAGGGTGTGTAAATGTCGCCAGGACCCACTCTAGAAACAACACTGTGTGTGTAAGCTTAAAAGCGGCATTAAAAGTTCTTTTAGTAATGATAGAATATGTGCAATGAGCATGCCAAGGAGGGAAAAAGCACAATACAAATGCATTACTTTCATTATTATTTTTTCAGACCAATGTCAGCATCTGTTCTTGCTGTTGCGTGTCAGTCGTGTGTTCTTATCTGGCATGTAGAACCAACATCCCTGGCTACAAGGTGGGTCAGACATTACATCATTACATCATCACAATCTCATTTAAATCAGATTGAACCTTCTATTCTTATGTTCTGATTTGAAACTGTTCTTTAACGGTTGTCACCGGAGCCTATCTGTGATTTTTCACTTTACATATATTCAAACAAGAAGAGGACTAAAATAAAATCACCTAAGTGTGAGTACTGTCCAATAGGGTTGTCAGTTGACCGTTTTCCTTAGATAAATTAAAAAATAAGTGAGCAACGGAAATATGCTGATGACTCCCTTGGCTTGTCACTGATTGGCTCCAAATGACTTGAGTGCAAAGATCACCTGACACATATAGAGCAGAACTCAGATCAAGATACGGCTAGTATTAGGTTTGATATCATTTAAAAGAGACTGATTATCAGCCGAAGGTTGATGCAAAGGTTTTCTTTTGCAATATAATCCTTCAGTATGAGTTGAAGAAGAAGAGGAGCAAACACAATACATGCTGTTATAATCACAGATTTGTGCGCTTGAGTTATGATTTTATAAACTGAAGATATCAGTATCTCAAGGTAATCAGCCTCTGTTAATGTTAGAAATCCAGAATGACATGTATCCTTAAACAATCTTAAAGGTTTAGTGTTAAAGGATAAGGCTCTTCATACTTAAAACACCAAACCCAAGATACAATTTGTGTACAATGTGTAACAGTCTAAGTAAACCTAGGCTCATTATTATCCGTTTCACTCCTATACTGAGTCAAGAAAGGCCTAGTCTCTTCTAGACCTTTCTAGACTCAGTATAGGAGTGAAACGGATAATATTGAGCCTAGGTTTACTAAGACTGAATGTGTAATACTTTCAGACCATCAGCCAGTTCGGTGCAGGTGCTGCAGCACAGCGGCCATGTTCCTGTTACAAGTGTGGCCTGGCATCCAGACGGGAGCATCCTGCTGTCTTCCTCACCCACAGATACAGCCATACTGGTGACTCACTGCATTTATATACTTAAGCAGTGTTTGATATGAGCATCCAAAAACTTCTTGTCAATCATGACCCACTGATAGGGAAACCTGTTGGCCCAACTCTGAAACTGTCGGCATTCATTATCTGTACTGATTAGACTTATTCTAAAATAATAATATTCTTGGTATCAGTACGTTATAAATACACAACACTGTTATCAGTTTAGAATGATAGTTATGAAAGTTGGCCAAGGAAATATGTCTTACTGCATGTATTGTTAGAAAGGAACAGTATCATATTTAAAAACTGTGAGCCTAAAAGGACGTGAATATATTGAAAAGTGTGGGCCCTTGTGAATAACTGTTGGCATTTGGCCTACACTGTACTTAAGGCCATGTAGCAATTCTTATCCCACCAGTGTGAAATACCCTGGGATATAGTCACTGCCATACTTCGTATGTCTGTCTATCCATCCGTAATCATTGTTTCTAGAGCATAATTGAAACTTTGTTTGTGGATCAGTCAGCATATGTAGATGTGTGTTTTTGGATTTGAAACTTTTTGTCTTTGTTGGTTTCCATGGTAAGAATTTCAATTGATGACTTAGTTACCGTATATTACAGTCTATAAGGCGAGTTTTTTATACCAGAAATTGGGGGGTCAAAGAAGGGGGTCGCCTAATAGACAAGGTCAAAAACTAGAGGCCAAGTGAGGGGTATCTGCCAACCCAACAAGTCAAACGAGTCAATGTTTACACCGGATGTCCATTACACAATCATCGATGTCATCTCAAATTTAATCTTGTAAAATAAAATACCTTTGTCTAATTGTTCATTTTAAATGAAAATATAGAGAGAAATAAGAATAAAAATTCAAAATAACTTATCAATAAAAATTATCCATGTACTGGACCAAAGGAAATATTCAACACGTGTTCGCTTGCCGATAACATGTTATGTTAGTGTCGGTGTCATACGAGATAGAACCTCGTGATGAAATAACTTGACATAATTAAAGATAACAATAAATTTATAATGATTAATTTATCAATTAACATTGTTTTGATGACTGATATTGTGATAATATTTTTCTCTATGAATATATTTAACAAAACTTATGCTACCTAAAATTATTTTATCAATTATGAAGGCGATGTATAACTCAGTTTTTACTAGGCAGCAATTATTCTTTACACCGGTTGGGCTTTTTTCAATATGCAATTTGTGTTAGATTTTCTGATTGGTGCACTATTACAACTTCCTTTCTTTTAACGAATGAAAAGGCTTGAAACAAATATAGCATTACCAGTACGTTGACTGAACGTTTGTTTAGATTTCTGAATGAGAATTATATGAAAACGAAACATGACACAGTAATGGGAGTTTGTTGACTGTAGCCTTGCTTGTTATCAGAAGCAAATGATAAATCATTTAATAAAATAACAAACACCGTAAGTAACTTATTTATTTTTTAATTACACATGACATTTCACTTAAAAATTACCGACCTAAATTTACCCATACGCAATCTTGTCAACACGTCTGTCATGTCGACTGTTTCAGCGACCTGCTAGAAGGGGGGTCGCCTTATTAATGAGATATATGATTATGGCAGCAATTTGGGGGGCTGAGAAAGGGGGTCGCCCTATGTACGAGGTCGCCGTGTACATTGAAATATACGGTAGATAATCTAAGATGTATATTCTGATTAATTGGCAACTTCTTATATACGATATCTTCTGGTGACTCTTTTTTTGGATAACTTAGTATCATTGGGAGCTTGACATCCTGACTAAGAAAGGCCTTTCATGGTAGAATATAATTCAGGGGTTTAAAATTTTCTGAAAACTTTACTTGCCACAGGGCAAGTCAAACCCATGTTTCCACTTGCCCTGTTTTTTTTAATACTTGCCCGACTTTGTTCACTATTCATAGTTTAATCAAACTTCAATAAATTTCATTGTAAAAAACAACAAAGACACAGAGATTGACGTAGGGAACTTTTAATACAAGTTCAGTCATATATTTTCATTACTTGCCCACGGGCAAGCTGAAGTAAGCAGTTTACTTGCCCAACACTGTAAATATACTTGCGTCGGGCAATGGGAATTTTGAACCCCTGTAATTACTGAGGAAGATTTGAAAAAAGTGCTTGCTCCCCTCTATAATCTTTCATTTATCATTCCCTATGCTCTTCTACAGGCGTGGAATGTTCCGATGGAGACAAGTGTGACCCTACGTAGAGCAGGAGGGGGCGGAGTGTCGGGGTTGAAGTGGTCGCCGGATGGAAGCAAAGTTCTTGCCTTGACACCATCCCCTCTTTTCAGGTAAGTTACAAAAGGAACAGACACTATGCATAGCAGACACTGATAATAGGGGACAGAAGAATAAAGCAAAAAGTTTGTACAATTGATTTCATTCACAAACATGTTTTTTTTCTCAAGATTTCCTGATTAACTGTCAAATATTCACAAATCTGTCAAAATATTGAAAACAACAATTTTAAGATGATCAGTCTGCACAGGTGTCTATTCTACTAGGTTTTTGCAGCAATATTTCTCTTGATAGGTTTGAAGGCTTATGTGAACTTTGTTACTTTGTTGGAGGCTGTGGTATTGGAAAGCATTTTCAGATCCAGTTTCATTTCAGGGTGTGGGAGACAAAAACGTGGAACTGTGAGACTTGGTCAAAACTGTCAACGAGATGCATGGTAAGTGGGAACATGACCAAACCTTTTCTTCATCGAATTCCTTTAATGACTGCTCATGAAAAGAACATTTGATTTAAATCAACCAAATATCACCAGCTTTCTAACCAAAAACCGTGTCTAATCTCACCTAATCCAGATTTTCAATCTATAAGTCTGTCCCGTCTCACCCTCTCTCACTTGGTCCCACTTCACCCCTTTCACTCCATCTCACCCCCTCTCACTTGGTCCCACTTCACCCCTTTCACTCCATCTCATCCTCTCTCACTTGGTCCCACTTCCCCCCTTTCACTCCATCTCACCCTCTCACACTTGGTCCCACTTCACCCCTTTCACTCCATCTCACCCTCTCTCACTTGGTCCCACTTCCCCCCTTTCACTCCATCTCATCCTTTCACACTTGGTCCCACTTCACCCCTTTCACTCCATCTCACCCTCTTTCACTTGGTCCCACTTCACCCCTTTCACTCCATCTCACCCTCTCTCACTTGGTCCCACTTCACCCCTTTCACTCCATCTCACCCCCTCTCACTTGGTCCCACTTCACCCCTTTCACTCCATCTCACCCTCTCTCACTTGGTCTCACTCCAACCCTTTCACTCCATCTCACCCTCTCTCACTTCGTCCCACTTCACCCCATCTCATCCCCTTTCTCACTTCGTCCCACTTCACCCCATCTCATCCCCTCTCTCACTTGGTCCCACTTCACTCCATCTCAACCTCTCTCACTTGGTCCCACTTCACCCCTTTCACTCCATCTCACCCTCTCTCACTTGGTCCCACTTCACCCCTTTCACTCCATCTCACCCTCTCAAACTTGGTCCCACTTCACCCCTTTCACTCCATCTCACCCTCTCTCACTTGGTCCCACTCCACCCCTTTCACTCCATCTCACCCTCTCTCACTTGGTCCCACTTCACCCCTTTCACTCCATCTCACCCCCTCTCACTTGGTCCCACTTCACCCCTTTCACTCCATCTCACCCTCTCTCACTTGGTCTCACTCCACCCCTTTCACTCCATCTCACCCTCTCTCACTTCGTCCCACTTCACCCCATCTCATCCCCTTTCTCACTTCGTCCCACTTCACCCCATCTCATCCCCTCTCACACTTCGTCCCACTTCACCCCATCTCATCCCCTCTCTCACTTCGTCCCACTTCACCCAATCTCATCCCCTCTTTCACTTGGTCCCACTTCACTCCATCTCAACCTCTCTCACTTGGTCCCACTTCACCCCTTTCACTCCATCTCACCCTCTCTCACTTGGTCCCACTTCACCCCTTTCACTCCATCTCACCCTCTCAAACTTGGTCCCACTTCACCCCTTTCACTCCATCTCACCCTCTCTCACTTGGTCCCACTCCACCCCTTTCACTCCATCTCACCCTCTCTCACTTCGTCCCACTTCACCCCATCTCATCCCCTCTCTCACTTCGTTCCACTTCACCCCATCTCATCCCCTCTCTCACTTCGTCCCACTTCACCCCATCTCATCCCCTCTCTCACTTCGTCCCACTTCACCCCATCTCATCCCCTCTCTCACTTGGTCCCACTTCACCCCATCTCATCCCCTCTCACTTCGTCCCACTTCACCCCATCTCATCCCCTCTCTCACTTCGTCCCACTTCACTCCATCTCATCCCCTCTCTCACTTCGTCCCACTTCACCCAATCTCATCCCCTCTCTAACTTTGTCCCACTTCACCCCATCTCATCCCCTCTCTCACTTCGTCCAACTTCACTCCATCTCATCCCCTCTCTCACTTCGTCCCACTTCACCCCATCTCATCCCCTCTCTAACTTTGTCCCACTTCACCCCATCTCATCCCCTCTCTAACTTTGTCCCACTTCACTCCATCTCATCCCCTCTCTAACTTCGTCCCACTTCACCCCATCTCACCCTCTCTCACTTCGTCCCACTTCACCCCATCTCACCCTCTCTCACTCCGTCCCACTTAACCCCATCTCATACCCTCTCACTTTCACTCCATGTTATCCCCATCAACCACGCAACACTTGTCCTCTTTTTCCACTACAAATTTTCTCTCATTAAGGCAAGGCAAGGTCGAAACCACTTCACCATGATAACACTATACCTACATTCATTCTGTCACCAAAATTTGTACACATATCAACCAATTGAATGTTCATTTGTGCGTTTTCAAGGCGGCATGTTGGAACCCAAAGGGAACCGTCCTCTTGTTTGCAATGGAGAACGACCCGATCATCTACTCTATCAAGTTCAGCGCGGTGAATGCGTACGGAGGAAGTGATGCTAGCAGCAAGGCTATCCCTGTGGCGGATGTGTCAGAGGTGGAGCTTCTAACCAACAACGGAGAGAGTGTGAGGGTGGGCGGGTCGATACACTCCATGCAGTGGGACCCCACCGGAGAACGTCTTGCTATACTCTTTGAAGGTAATCATCTATGTACATGGTTATAATTGGGATCACACTATCTTCAATAGTACAGATTCTGGTACTTTTTCAGGGGGATTTGATTTCAACCCATACCCTCAGAGTCGAGCAACACCACCAGCATTGACCATACCAGCAGCTTACCAACTCGGTTGTTTCGCCATCCACCATAATATTTATCATCTAGTCAATCTTAGGCCGAACTGAAAGAAACTTTTTAGATTCAGTTCTTCACTTGCTTCTGATAAATCTCAGAACTTTTTTTGTCAGCTTTAACTTAGATTTTTAACAGTTCAGAAACAATTTCAAACAATCATTTGATTATGCACACTTAAATAAAAACTGATTGTTCATGTGATCATTAGTGGCCTGTTTGCATAATCCTTGCATAATCAACAGTGATAGCCAGGAAAATAGTTAATGCTTCTAAGGGGTTGAAAGAGTTAAATTTTTTGAAAATAATTCAAAGATTGTCTATCAAGCCTCTTTGTTTTGTATAAGGTTTTTAATTCAGAATATTTTGTTCTCTTTTTAACAGGGCATGAAAATGAAGCCAGTGGGTATGTTGCAGTCTTCAAAACCATCACTCATCCTGTCATGGAAATACTCCCTTGGTATGAAAAAAATGGCTAATTTTGATATTTCAATCTTTTTTAAACAAATATCATGCAAGAAATAGTATTAGAGCACAGGCAAGCAGGGCTTTTATGTTTGAAAAGTCAACAAGCCACCCTTATCATTTGACAAGCCCTGCAATGTGAAGACAGTTAGTTTTGTAAAATCACATAAGCAAGCCTGTTTTGCTAACCTCTTCACCAACAAGTCAAATTTGAAAGTAATCAGCCATTGGCAGGCAAGCAGGCACTTATTGGCACAGTGGCTACATCAGTGTACAGTATTTATATCCCTTAGCTCCCTCCATACCCTGATATCTATGATAAGAGGCGTTGTATTGCTCTGTATCCAGCAAATGAAAGGACAAGCTTCCAGCAGTAGTAGCAATACCCAGATAAAAGGACGCCGAGGTTTTAGAACCTTAGCAACTGGCTGCTCAAAAAGTTTTTGGCTCTTCCGTTCTGAAAGGCCCATTGGGCCTATATCTGTGTGTTAATAGGTTTTTTTTCTGGAGCGTAAACCTTGTAAAGTGTTGAAAAAAGTGCTCTCAAAGACGGTCGAATTAGAAATAGGTTTAGAGAGCTATGTTGGAATGAAAGCTTTTGCTTACATGAATTCTCTATTTCAGTGGCCTCGTGAAGGGACAAGACAATGAAAAGGCCCACTGCATCAGTTTCAGGCCCAAATTTGATCAAGGAGCTTTACTTACTGTGGTAATGTTTTACTGTCTTTTCTTTAAGGTGTCTTTAATATTTTATGTTAATACATGTTTTTAATTGTCCCATCACAACTGAAATATTTTTCTTCTTTGAGAGGCATTTTAGAAGTTGGAATGACAATAATGCTGAGGAATATATGGATGACAACTTCTTTGCTCAAAACATCGCATACAATTAACAAAGAAGTTGTCATCCATATATTCTTCAGCATTATTGTCATTCCAACATTAATAGACCGACAGATATATAAGAATCTTGCTTGTATTATTATACCCCCGCTACGACGTAGTCGGGGGTATATAGCGCTACGCGTGTCCGTCCGTCCGTCCGTCCGTGCGTCCGTCCGTCCGTCCGAAATCGTTTCCGGAGCATTACTCAAAAACTATACCACTTAGAAACTTAAAATTTGGTATGGAAGTAGCCTATATGGTGCTGTGGTGCCTTTTAGGGGTTTCAGCTCAATGGTCCAAATAATTTTTGAAATTTTGACCAAAAACGGTCCGATTTTTGGACTTTGTCTCGTTTCCGGAGCATAACTTAAAAACTATACCACTTAGAAACTTCAAATTTGGTATGGAAGTAGCCTATATGGTGCTGTTGTGCCTTTTAGGGGTTTCAACTCAATGGTCCAAATAATTTTTGAAATTTTGACCAAAAACGGTCAAAAAATTTTACTTTGTCTTGTTTCCGGAGCATATATAAAATACCAAATGACTTGCATACTTCAAATTTGGTATGGAAGTATACAGTCGAACCTCGGATACCCAGACTCCGTATATCTATAAATCTCACCTTACGGACAAAGATTTTTCAAACAATGTGTCTATATTTCTTAAGAAAAATGACCCAGTTAACCGGGCGATTTGCTATCCGGACGATTTTCACCTGTAACCAAAACAAGGTTCAACTGTATAGTGCTGTTGTGCCCTTTAGGGGTAATTCCAGGGTTCCCAGAATTTTATTCAAAAACTACATAGCCGGGGATGTTTTGAAGTGAAATTGTTTTTAGGGTTGCAAGATCATTGTGTTCTAAGTCATAATCATAAATTTTCAAATTAATGTTACGTGAAGGCGGTCAAACTACAGGCGGGGGTATGTGAGCCGCGCTCACTTTTGCCTTGTTTGGAAAGTAGGTAAAAGATAACTTGCCATCTGCATGACATCAACTCAATTTTCAGGTGTGGTCTTCTGGAAGGATAGGTTATGTCCCTTGTCTGTATCTGGCAACAGAGGGCGCTGTGCAAGATGTTCCTGCTCCAATTAACGGACAGATTGGCGTACCTCTTCACACTAGCTTCAGATAACTGAATTTGATTAATTGTCCCTTGAAAAGAAAACATGTGTGCCATCCTTTGTTACTAACATCCATGATATGTATATATATACTCTTCAAATCTTGGACCAACCAAAAAAGTCCAACCAGGCAGTGATTTGCAGTATTATATCAACTTGCCTGATTTGAGGACTGATATAATATATGTTGATTGTGACACTGAATCGTGCTTTGCTGATATTTGCTTATTGTATACCGTATATGACCGGGTATAAGCCGACCCCGCATATAAACCGACCCCCTTTCTCAACCCCCCAAATTCCAGTCAAAACCTAGTATCTCATGTATAGACCGACCCCCCTCTTCGCAGCTCTATTTTGCTGACAGTAAGTCGATATGATGCCCGTTGCATTGAAACTAAAAGCTCATGAATCATCAAATGACACGTTAATTTTAAGACGTGTATTATTTAAAAAAACTATAAAAGAAATTATAAGTGTTCACTTACGGTGTTTGTTGTTTGTTTTAATCATATAACATATTATTCTCGGCAAATTGTTAACGAACGACAGTCAACAACCTTAGGTGCATGAAGTGTTTGCTGGAAATGAGATATTTGTTACAAGCCTTTTCATTGGCTAAATTATGTAGGTCAACCAATCAGCAAGTCGGTTTAAAAAAGATCTCGAAACATGAAACGTGGTCGTAATAATTTCATGACAACATTTTGTCGTTACAATATTAAATGTGAAAATATATCAGATTTTCTTACAAGTTTTCTACATTTTATTTTTTTCAAAATTAACATGTAGTTAATTGAAATATTTTTGTATATAAAAGTCGAAGAATAACGATCAGAAATATAACCATGAGCAAAGAATTATAAAAGGAATGTTATTCGTCGTCACGAAATTACGATTGAAATTCAAAGTAATGTAAAACATCGTGCTTTCACGAGTGTATCTTTGACAAAGATTTGATTGAATTTCGATCAGATATGATTGATAAGTTTGGAAATATATCTTAATAATACTTTAAAATGGACAACAAGCCTTTTGAAGTGATAACTCTTGATAATATTTGAAAAACCGGGTTTCAATTGCCGATCGTGGATGCGAGTGAAGCCACATCGATCTGCCGAAATCTAACAGTATCCTTGTGTAATGGGTTTTCAGTCAGATAAGGAATAAAGACCTGTATTTGAAAAATTACCACAAGTATTGATGAGAAATTACTCTTAATCATTTATTGCCATATTATCTAATAGAGCATTTATGAAAACCAATTATATTTAACATTTGTACAACATAGAATGCTTTTAACATAACTTTGAAAAAATCCTGACTTTGGAAGTAGTGTCATGTGTTTTCAGTCACTTTCTTGAACCTCTGTTATTAAGAATATGCAGGACAGTTTTTCAAAGTTTATGTTCCATAATGACACAGAAAGTTGACATAACTAGAACTAAATCTATTAAATTGATAGTTTTTAAGTAAATATTATTCTAAATAAAAATAACTTTGATTCATCATAATTCATAATGAAAAATTGAAAAACATGAAACACTGGGTTTAGGGGGTGACCTAACTATTTCTCTGACAGGAATATCAGTTCTGATAGTTTAAGGTGCTTTCATAAAGGCTTCTCTTGGAGTTTATCCATATTTAAAAAAAATTTATTGTGCACTATAGGAAAATCATTCAAAACCACTGAGATAACTTTTAATGTTTTGAAAACAAATTTGATAAGAAATAACACTGAAAACAATGAATATATTTTTTCTTAAAATGGCAAGTGACAATAAATATTATAACATCAAGACATCTCATTATGTAAAGAATTACAAGGAAATTAGGTGGACAGTTATTAGAGCAAGGTTTGAAAATAAAAAGACTTTCTTTCCCTAAGGAAATTGGTATTAGAAAATTTGCTTTAAAATGTGATGTTTTTTATGTTTTTACCATAATATTTTTTCTTAAGCAAATTATATTTTAAACGACTATTCCTAGATGCACATATGAACCCTCTGCTTCAAATAATCCACAAGGCACTTTAATATCCCTTTGGATATGTTCACAAAAGGGAGTCAAAATGACTGACCGAAAACACATGACGACTGAAAACAGATGACTTGACGATACGTGAAGGTTGCTTGAATATTTCATATTAATATAATTATCTTTATATATTTTTCAACTTCTCTTTGTATATTTTCATTAAAAACAACAACACAACAAAAGTATTTTTATTTTACAAGTTCAATATAGAAATGACCTCGATGATTTTGCATGTTGCTTCCTGTGTAAACATCGACTAGCTAACTCGCTGGGCTGACGATACTCGTGCTTGGTCTCTTGATTTTTTTCATCTGCATCATATAACTCAGGTATAGACCGACCCCCCTCTCTGACCCCCTAATTTCTGGTGTCAAATTCTCGGCTTATACCCGGTCATATACGGTAAATGTGTTGTGTTGGCTGGTTACAATCATGTTTATCAGCTTACAAATATGAAGTCTGCCTATATTTCCACTAATGGCTGAAATATTGTCCAAGCTGCGTTAAACTCCAACTCACTTCCTGATTCTTTTTCTCATTCACCATGATGAAAGGAAATTGATGTCACATACAAAATGACAATTTTGGTTCATTTCTGCATATCTAGTGCTAATATGTAAAAATGTTTATGAAGTTGGTGCTTTTGTGGATCAGTTTCATATATGTAACATATTCATTAATCCTAACTTGCCATTTTGGAAATATATTTGTTGATAAAATGTCAAACACAAGAAATCTTGTGCAATGTTGAATATCTAACATTTGTACCATGCTGTTCTGCTTCCCTTTTCAACTAATCAAACTTGAATGTTGGAGAAGTGGTGGTATTCTTGACAATATGAATAAATGTGTCTATGAATCTTCACTATTTGTGTTCATTCCAAGGGAGCACAAATTGGGGATGAAGAGTGCAAAGACTTGCATGAGGGTTGCGATGAATTGAATTCAAAAGTGTGTCAGAATATCACAAATCGTTGCGTATAATTTCTTTTCTTTGAGGTCAAAATCTTAACACTTCAGCTGATAATTGACAAGTGCAAAATCATTTTGACAAGTTAACAAAAATTACTTCATAGAAATATTTGGATTTATTACAAACTTGACATTGTAAAATCATTTAATAGGGTTTGTATTCTTCTTTATTTGAATTCATGTTACTAGTAATAGTAGTGAAACCTCTTTATAACAATGATTTTTCATTTCAGAATTTTTTTTAATAAATCGCCAGTAAAAAGGGTGAACTCAATTTACCTTATATGGGTGAACCCCCTCCTTTCAAAATTCCTGGATCTGCCATTGTCATGGAATATTATACCAAAGCTACCTAGTCTTGATGAAAATCAAAATATTAGGGGACATTCTGTGTCAATACACCAAATAACATGAAACTGTTGCCATCATCACTCTACTGAATTGATAATCAATAAAAGTCAGTTTCTCTCCATCAAAATACACGATACAAATAATTTGGCATTTGTTACCCAGGCACTCGAGTGAACATTTGAATTAAGGAATGTTCAACACAGGGCTGTATGCATTCTGATATTTTGTATCAATCGTACGAACCGAACTTGAATATATTTCTCTCACTACAGAGCAGTCAGAAATGTTGATCAAGCTTCTGTTCTACTTAGCCGAGTTTGTGGGCTAGAATGTGAGATGCCTAATTGGAGGAAATCAAAGTTTAGTAGTGCAATCAGCGATGGTGTTCTAAAATCATTATTGTGGCTACTGGATCATGGCAAAGGCATTGTGTTATGTAAAACCCTTTCCATACGAGAAGTGTCATTTGCTAGGAAATATATTGGATTATGGTGAAAAAAGTGAATGCCTGGAGAAACTGCCCAAAAACCTTGGATTTGGTCTAATAAGAACAGAGGCTTGATCAACATTCATGAATTGATCTGCCTCTGTGGGGAGAGAATGAGTATTTAATCTGTTGAGAGTGTCATATCAATCATCAAAAGTTCTTGACGCAACCTTATCAAAAGTTCCCTGTTTCCAAATTTGATTTTGAAACTGATGTCTGGTAAGTCCGGTTGTGTATTTAGATATTTGATCTTCTAAAGAAAATATATTTTGCATAAACTAATGTGAAATTTGGGAATATTGAACAAATCTTAGTGAGAAGTGGAATGCTCAAAAGAGGCCCTCTGGTAAAACATAAACATTATTTTTTATAAAACTTTTTTCCTCGAAACAAACATCTTGATGAAAAACATGCATACAATAAAACAAACAACTTCAAAAGTAACAAAAGATTTATTATCACAGACAACAGGTAAAAGGTGTTATATATATATACATACATTTATATATATATTATAAAAATTTATTTCAATGTGCTTTCAATTTCAGAAAAACACAAATTATGTACTGGCAGTTTGTATGAAACATTTCTCATACATATATAATTCATTTACACAATTTGAAGAAAAAGTCCAATGTAAATTATTCACTTAAAATATTTTGCATATCACAGACAAAATACTGACCTTTCATCATAGTAATAAGTTGAATAGAACAATTTTCAATTTTATAATATAATATTATATTGTGTATAGTAAAATTTTTATTTCACTAAAAGAGTGACTTATTGAACTCGTACATACTTCTAAGCCATTGTGCTACGTATCCTAAAGTGAATATATGTAATATCCCACATCTACAGAATCAAAGGTGTACGATAAAATACCCGTTCTATTTACGGTTGGTGATTATGTAATTAAAAACAAGTCATCAGAAGAGAAGATATCCAACCAGTTCATTGCCTATATCCCACGGTAAAACAAACCAGTGGGATGATAAATCACATACAAATGTACTTAAAATAAATACATTAAAGGGGCAGTAGCACATGTTTTGATAATTTTATTTTTTTTAATTTTCACTGATAATTGTACGTTAATGCTAAATGTATTATTTTGATAGTGTAAAAAATCTCTTAACACAAACCAATTATCCACAATCAGAGGACAGAGTGTGAAGTTTCACCTAAATCTATGGGCGGCCATTTTGTGTGATTAATTAATTTTGTGCAAGAAAAAGGAATCTCATGGCTAAAGTTTACATTATATATTTGAATTATTACTGCTCCATTTAGTTTAAATGCATTGTCTTTCAATTGGATCCATTAATTTTCATTTTCCTGACATCATCCCCTAGAAACGTGCTACTGCCCCTTTAAAAGAAATGCATAATAACTAATTAAAATGTTTTTGATCAATAAAATAAGTTCATTACAGGTACATATGTGTTTAAAAGAACTTAAGAGGTAATGATAACACTTGAATAACAACTCATTATCTTAATTTTAAATTGTAGCAGTTTTGTACAAAATTTACATATTTTTTCTCCATCAAATATGTTACAATGAAAAGTACTTATTTGTTGCATCCAAAAGAGAACTATTTAAAACTCTACAATACAACTTTTTCAAACATTTTGGAAGCCCTGTTTTAATTTGGATTATCTACTAAACAATTGGAAATATTTTTATTAACTTGAAAAATGAACAGAATGACAGATTGATTTTAAGAAAGCAGCTGACATGCTTATGCTATTTCCCCATATATGGAACAGTAACTAGAGGTTTTATATTATATCTTATCAATTTAAGCCTTTCAAAAATCAAATCTTTTAGGTAAAAATTAAATCTCTTCAACTAATTTTAGTTACTCAAATTCATCCTTGCCTAAAAATTCAAAAATATGATGAAGATATTCGCAAAATTGTTATTTATACACCAATTACATGTTTCTGCATTCTCACGATAAATTTTAAATTAAAAAGTTGATTATATACATTTAAAGTCATTAGCTGCACATGTTATGTAACGTGTAATGGACAAACCACATCATACCTCTGCAACTATTTTGTTGAAGGGGGTGATAATAAAGGACTATTCCAGGCCTTGATAAAAGTGTAACAAAAACATATAAATCAACTTCAGATCCAAATTCAATTATTGCAGTTGTCAAAAAAAACATTGAATGCCAAAATTATTGTGGTTTTCATTTTTATCTACAAAAAAATATACAATATTGCAATCTAGTGTGTTAAAGTATGAAGAACATCAATATCTTTAACAAAAATGATCATCGATTAATATTTGAATTGAAAGTCAAATATTGCATATTCATTAAAACATTGAATATTGCCTAAATAACTTTGGTTATATTGTTATTTCTATAAAATCTATTACATACTGCAAAAAATGTTTAATTGAAACAAATATGACAGTTAATAAACATTGACACTTCAATTTGAAATACAAATTTCAATACAATGGATAACAAAAGACATTTTCCATAAATCCTGAACATTTGAAATATCACAAAATTTGACAGCAGTGAGCAAAACTCCATGTTTGAATAATTTTAATCCATTGCAAATATGATCCTTTGCAGCTACTCTCCAGTTTGGAAACCCCTGAAACAGACAAACAAATCACTCAAAATTCAATTAAAATCATTTGTTATCTTCAGATAGATTCACAAACTTCAGGTAATTTTGCTGTTGTGACCATTTCATAAATTTCTGTCACTTTGTCACTTTCTGTTCATATACATTTTAGTTGGGTTACAAATAAACGAGTGCGGGATAGCGCAGTGGTTAGTGCTTCAGAACAAGAGGTCCGTGGTTTGAATCCACCCCCCCCCCCCCCCTTTGTCTGCAGTAAAGAACTGTTCTACACACAGTGAGGTTTGGGTTCAATGCTACACTGAATTTCAGTGCATTAATATTCCACCCATGGTTGGCTAGTTCCAGCTCGCAGGTTTCACCGCAATGCATATCCACAATGGGCTTATATCCGCAATATAATTGAAATACTCTTGAAAGCGGCGTTAAAACCCTAAATCATTTCACCTCAATAAACACCAGATAACAGTGCATGATACAAGTTTGAAATGCACCAAGCGCAAATGTGGTATTTTGTAGATTTTAATGTTGAAATTGGAGATAACGGGTATCAGTCTGGACCAAAAGTAACCAAATACCAGGCTAGCAGATTGTCATATTTCATTCACTCGAGATGATTATAATAATTTTAATTCTTGAATTGACAAAGCAACATTTTTTACATTTCTTCACATTCACAGGTAAATCAATATTACCTATACCAATTCATATCTAAGAAAGTCTGTCATGTCAGTTTTAATGACGGTGGGATAAATGTTCTTGTTAAGATAATGATCAAGGCTTGTGGCAGTGACACTGATGCTGCCAAAAAAGACTCTGGATGATTCCATTTAAGGTTATTGGAATGTCAAAACAACAGAGGCAAAAATATCCTAGGCCAAACCTTTTCAGAGGAGAAATATCCTAGTCAAAATATTTCCATTAGAGAAATATCCTAGTCAAAATATTTCCATTAGAGAAAACATCCTAGTCAAAATATTTCCATTAAAAAAACATCCTAGTCCAAATCTTTCCCACAGAGAAACACCACCTATGTCCAAATTATCCTAGGACACACCTTTTCAAGGGAGAAAATGTCCTAGTCCAAACTCCTCGGAGAGAAAATATCCTAGGACAAACCTTCCCAGGGAGGAAATATCCTAGAACAAACCTTCCCAGGGAGGAAATATCCTAGAACAAACCTTCCCAGGGAGGAAATATCCTAGGACAAACCTTCCCAGGGAGGAAATATCCTAGGACAAACTGCTCGGAGAGAAAATGTCCTAGGACAAACCTTCCAAGGGAGGAAATATCCTAGTTCAAACCATTCCCAGGGATGAAAATATCCTTGTAAAAAAACTTTCCTTTGTAGAAAAAGTCCTAGTCAAAACCTTTCCTTTGTAGAAAATATCCTAGTCCAAACCTTTCCCATAGAGAAAATATCCTAGTCCAAACCTTTTCCATAGAGAATATATCCTATTTCAATCCCTCCATAGAGAGAAAATGTTATAGGACAAAGTTTCCATTGGAGAAAAAATTCCTCATCTCAACTTTCCCCTAAGTATGTTTGCCTTCTACTTCATCTCTAGGAAAATAAGACTGGGCAGAATTAACCTGCTGCACCAGGACTACATATAGCATATATGTACTCTCATTCCCTTGAAATAATGAAGCCAAGTCACCAAAAGCACTGATATTTTCATTGAATGGAGAATTACGAGGATATATCCTGACTTGAAATACACTCAACTTATTACATATTCAACAGCTTAACTTTAAAAAATGGAGTGGTGTTGCAAGGGTAAAATCATTACCTGACATTGAGATGTGCACAACTCCTCATGTGGAGCACGAAGTCCTGATGCGTGCCCTCTTCATCCATGTGCACAAGGGCCAGATAGTCACCAGGGGGCAGCATGTACTTCACGTCCAGGTCCCACGTGATCACAAACGTGCCGCCTTCAGCAGCTTCTGGACAGTTGTCATAGTTCTCGTATAGGTAGTCAATGTCGACAGGGGGCTGACTCCTCAACTGTTGAAAACAAATTTGAGAATGTTAATGTCATATTAACCCATAAAGCTTTCATATTATTATTATTACACGCCTGTTGAAGATATAGCTGTTTGATAAACCTACAAAGTTATTACATATTGTGTAATAACAATGCAGGTTGACTGAATGACATAACGTCATAATCATTATCTTCACTTTGATAATATAAAAACCAACTTAACTACAGATTAAAGAATATTATAGGACAACTGACCGGATAGACCCTGATGCCGATGGGGTACTGCTGACCGCCCTGTGCCTGGAGAAGGTGGAAGATGACCGGTAGAGCTCCCCCTGACCACAGAAAATAACGAGTATTAACAATTTAACATACAACTCATTACTGATGTAGTGAAACACAGTACTCATCATATATGCACATATGCAAAGGGGAACTTTTGACCACTATGCAGCTGTAGCCAGTGGAAGATGACCAGTATGGACCCTCCTGACAATAACAAATGACAAAACAAACAAAATATTTTTTAAAAACCATTTGCTACCGATATAGTGAATAAACGATGTATTTGTCATGTGTGCACATGTGAAATGGTGTTTTGCTGATGAACCTGTGGTAAAGTGTGCCTGATTGCAGTGACTTAACCAATTTGTTCTTGTTCCTTTTAAACTTTTAAGACACAAAATTTGGATGAAATTGGACGATTAGTTTTAGTTCAATACTGAACCTAGAATGCAAAGAACAGACTTTCGTTATACCTTAGAAGTTGATTTCTAAGTGAAATAAGTAGTGAATTTGAATGATCTAAGTCCAAATTTCAATTTTATGTAAAGTTCAATAAGTGATTTTGAGTTCTAGAAACAGAAGTTCTATCAAATATTTACAGCTTGTCTTGAGAAAAACTACCAACCCTGCATTTATACATTTTATAAATCTAGGCCATACTTTGTCTATGGTTTTGTAGGTTGCTTTTTTATAAGGTTTCTAACATTTTAAGAGGGAACCCTGTGTGAGGTTTAACTTTTGAAAGTAAACAGCTCAAAGGAGACTTAAGATAATTTGTCAGACCAACAAACCAAATTTTATCAGTAACAATTATTTAAACAAAATTAGTATCTTTATCAAAATGTCACAAACACTAAATGAAGAAGTTGTATTTCCATTATACTAACTTCATGCTTCTTCATCATCATAACTCCTAGAATGCCCATCCAGCAACTACCACTCATTATCAAAAACTTTCTTAAGTAAAATTGTCAGATTAAATATACCGTAGATGGATTTCAACCTTGAACCCTCTGCTGTTAAAACCAAACACTGTCCTAAGCCACTGAAGACCTAAGCTTATGGACTGGGATTGAGTTCTTCTATTCATACTCTAATCTTGTTTTCCTCAAACAAGGTCAGGGAGGGAGCAATAATGTTTTAAGGGTCAGATTTTGGAATGAAAAATTACAAAATGTAAATTTGGACTCTTCATGGTTTATTCATTTGTGAAAACACTTATCTTCCGTTTTCTGCTCTACATTAAGGTCTGGATATATCCCTCGGGTTTTAACCCTCCCTTGAGGTTCTTCTCTGAGGAGAAAACCTCAGAAACATGTTTTATCCTTCACATAAGAATTATGATGATTGTCATACCTCTATCAGGCACAGTGAAGGCAAACTGAGGGTTGTTGGCGTGAGATTCTCGCTTGGAGATTTGACCTCCAGAATTTCTGCCAGACCATCGACCAAAAAATGTCTCGCATGTATCTGAAAATATTTTAATACAATAAATGAAATATATTTTGGCAAAATAATTGTCCATTGATTACATATTTTGATAAATCATATTTAGTAAAAACCCAAAAAATCATTGAGGCCTATCTAAAAATTAATTTGATATTAGATACAGACTTACTCTCTACAGAATAGAATCAACCACAGAAGACTTCTAAAAAGATCTTTCCTATTCCAAAACATACATTGATACAATAATTTCCTTGAGACACACCTAATTTTGTTCCATTCCATGAAGACTCAGAGTCACATGACATCAAAGTAGAATTTTCTGGAACAGCACTGAAACAAAAATATCAACGTTTTAATATTTCATTAAATGTGAGAGTCTGAAAATGATTAAGCATGAACACATCAACTTAGTTTCTCAGTTGCTATATTGTAACAGGCATTACAGTTGTAGCAAATAACTATTATTAAAAGGTTTTATTTCTAGGCCTTGATGCACTCCAATCTCATTGTAGAATAGATCTTTCAATCAATCAACATTAAGTACATAAATATGGAGTTATGTCATTCAGAGTATAATTGTCTTCATTGTAACAGCGTGTTTTGGAAAGCAAAAGAGTAACCTCCCTTGCTTTGTTCTCAATCATTTCCTAGACAGTATGTGATGTTGTCTTATTTATATATATATTAAACTGCAGATTGTGCACTGATGTTGGCAGATTTAAATACTTAAAATTAGCATGTTTTTGGGACATTCAAACTCCAGGTTTCAATATAAATTTGTTCCTGTGTACTTTTTCTAAGGAGTCAAATAGAAAAAAATCAACCATCAAGAAAAAAACTACTGGCAGCCAATTTTGTGTGAACACCTTTAAATCGTTTTCATTTACCATTGGGGAATTCATTTGCCTGTACATTCATTTTAGGACTACTTTTAGTGTTTAAAACAGATTACCTTGCAATTCATACCATTTGTTTCACTTTTTGTAAGCTATCCTCATTTCTCAATGAAAAAATGCCTACTGTGCCTTAATTAACTTACTTGCAATCATACAGTTTACACGGAGCATAAATTCTGATAAGGAACTCTTTCTCCTGGCCAGGGTCAAGGGTCGACGGGACGACCACGTAATGTCCCGGCTCTACACGGTGTCTGAAAGCACACTGGATCGCTGGACTGAAAACGTTTGTCTCTTCTCCCATCAACTCAAGAACGTATTTGTGTCTTCGTCCCTGCTGCATCCCCAGTACCTGGAATAGGTTGAAATGTACATCTACATATTTGGGGAACTGAGCATAAACTGCTGTATTAGATTTTGAAACACCAAGAAAATTTTAAAGAGGGGGTGTATTAAAAATGGCTCACCACAAAATTAAAAGGAATGAGAAATATGTCAATATTTTGCCCTTAAATATTTTCCTTATAGATTAAAGTTTATAGTTTTGCTTGAGGTATACTATTATGTAGTTTAAACATGGTTCAAAATATATTTTCGGTGAAATCGACTAGGCAGGGTCTAAATTAAGAGAAAGGGGTGCTAAATTTGTTCATGAGTTAAAGACATGGGGAGTGCCTATCATTAGGGAGAGGGCGCTTATTGGGTTGAATACAGTATTTGTTATCAACTGACCTTATAAAGATCACATCTGATGGAGAATTTGTCCGTCTTTCTGTGTTCCGTCTTCTGAATGAGCTGCACCACTAGAGGTACCGTACCATCTTCTGACATACCTGTGGTCAATTAAATGTGTGAATCATCTAAGAAAATGTGCTCTATCTATCTGAGACCATCTTCCTACCTCAAAACCCAGTTTCTGAACTGTCAGTTGTATGCTTTGCTTTAGGCTTAAAGTTCACATAACGACAAACATATTTCACTATTTTCTTTGAAATATATTAAAGTCTGATTACAATATTGTATAGTGCGTTAAAGGTCGCAACTCAAATATGTTCAGTTTGGTTATGAAAGCCGTTTCGAATTCCACTTTTGATTGACCGCTTAGACCTATCTGGCCACAAACCAGTGAATGCATGACTGTCCATCACTGGTCACACCCCCTTTTGTGATGTATTAGAATCAGCCTCGTTATCTATACATCTATCGTAACAATGCCTCAGAAAAAATCCCAATAATTAACGATTTTCAGAAAAAGTTTTCCACTCAGATGTTAAAGTAGGACTCGTGGTTATAAAACACCAAGACATACCAGTTACCAGGACATATTTATTGCTACGATCTTACAAGCCTTCCATGTCCGGCCGGTACATGGGAATATGAATTGACAGCTGTGCGCATGCGTTAACATGCAAAGTCACTCACTCACATCTCTCAGCCACCCATACGTATTTACATACGTTAACATCAGATACCGGTAAATCATTTGACAATGTAACACTACTAAGCATTGGTGTAAAAAAGATATCCACATCAATGGTAATTCAACAATTATCTAAGCAGCATTTCAGTTGAAATAATGATACGTTAACCTGTTGGTCTGTTTATTACGTCACAACCACGCTCGTGTTATGGCCCCTAACTCAGGCAGGTTTTTCACAGCCGATAATTACGCTGTCTTAAAGAAAAGCTGATTAAAGGTATTTATTGGACAAATTTACAAAAATACAGCCCAGTTTTTATTTTGTTGAAAAATCTTTGAACAAAAATCGAGAAGTGGTAACGTCGAGGTAAATGGATGTTAAATGTATAGTAACTGAGACAGGATTTCACTTTTTATACCTATTCTGCCTAAACTATTCTTATTGATATGCTGGATGACTAGATTTAGTTTAAAATCAAAGAAATGTGTCAAAAATGTCTGTTAAACAGTTATAAATGGCACCTATCTCTAGTTATAATCACATTTATCAGTAACAATGATAAACTACATAACAACAAAGTAGTAAAGTGTATCTTCTAAAGGGCATACCATTTGTAAAATTAATCATTAACCTATTTAATAATTTGTTTTAATAAACTTAACTTTACCTTAAACTCATAAAAATAATGACAAACCTTCATCTGGGACAGTGAAAACAAAGCCCGGGTTGCTGAGTCTCTCCTTGAAGCCAGCAGCCGTTCCTCCTTGCCACTGTCCGTAGATCTTCATTACGTTGTCTGGTGGTCAAACATTACAAATTTGAAAATTTAGTGTGTGATGTTGTTATTTGAATTTACTGTTATTGACTTCTCAGTGAAAAGAATTCAATTTCTTTGAAAATTCTCTGAAAAAGTGAAATCTATTACATGTCTATAAACTTCTTTCTATTTCAACATTGGTTTATAAGTAGGATAAAGCATGACTTGTGTCTAATTTCTAAAAGGTAGATTATCAAAATAATACATATAAGTGTTAGGCCAATTGTAATTCCCTCAAGAAATCATATCTCTTGCACATAATGATCAAAAGTCCTACTTTGTTTTAATCAGTCAGCAAATGCTTATATTCATTACTATAGATATATCTTATAGAATATATAAAGAAATCATAAATTGTTAGGCCTAGAAAAAAAAGTAGTTTGTTTCTGGTTTCCGCCTGCGTCAGTTTCAAACCCCCGCATCAAACCAATTTTTTCTCAAGATGTTGACAAGGGAAAAATGGATATTTAGTCCCATGGCCTAGAAAAACGATTGAAACAGAGGCTCTCAAAATGTTACTAATTTCTGTCCGTGAGTGCCTTCAAAGACCGAGGAAAAAGTTATTAAAATGTTATATTTGAATAATGCTATTGACTTAATCTAACATGATATATGTGTACATCTCTCTCTATTTACAATATGCAAACCGCCTGGAAGACTTGCCACGTGTACAGGTAATTTGTTCAAATCGTGGCAATTTCAAGTGAATATATTAAAAAAATTTAAAAAAAAATGTTATATGTATTATTTTTTTCCTTCATGTTCAATAATATAAAAAAAATTTGAACATTAAAAAAAAATCAGCATCATCGCATCAGACCAGAAACTTTACAAAATTTTTTTGGTCTTACTATGGAAAGAATGCTCAAGAAATGACAAATCTGTAACCCTCTTTCTCATACAGGTTTAAAAGTAGGAGAAAGCATGACTTCGAGGTAATTCTGACAAATACCCACATATCAAAAGCACCTTGGCATTCCTCAAGAAAACTAATTACTTATTGTTAAAGATATTTTCGTCTAGTTATAGCATGCATAAGGAATCTCTGAGACTCACTTAAAGAGTCTGAACATCCATCCATGTCGAAGTCTGGAGTGATAGAGCAGATGGTTGTCTGAGAGAAGTACTTCATGAAGTCTCGTAGACTGATCCAGAACTCGCCGTCATCAATATTCACTCTCGGGATGGAGTTCTCGGGTATGCTCTGCCAGTCACTGCTCCTGTAACACAAATAACAAGAGATTAATATTGTAAATGCGAAAATATGGAACTTAAGAGATAAAATGTACAACCTGTTTTTATAAGCACTTTGTAACATACAAGTACAATGTAACATCTGATGGGAAATTCAAAAATAAAAAAAATTAAAAAGATATTAATATCAGACCAAACCTTCATTTACCCATGCAAATTTTGTTAATAATCATCTTACGTATTTTTTTTTTACCATACTTCTCAATCTTATTATCTTATCCAAGATCGAACTCAATTGGTTATAGAATTTGCAAAGGGGACAGAAGAATGATCAAAATCCCTAGTTCATGTCAAAGAGTTAGTTCTTCATAATAAACTCTACTAGTGCCCTGGATGCAACCACAAGAGTCACTAATGATCTTATTATCTCCCTTGGTTGGCCGATAAACACCTGAATAAGGAGATTTTAATTAGATCTAACTCGATTCGATCTAAATGTTATGAAAAGGAGAATGATTTTTTTTCAAATTGTCAGCTTCTTACTCATCACTCCATCTTCCCTTCCATTCTGTATTCCCCCAGGGGTTCCGAACTCGCATCAGCTCTTCTGTTTGTCCGTCAAACCGATGTGCCTGGATAGATATGTTACGTGTTATATATAATAACTTACCAAGGCTAATTTATTGGGATTATACAGTGATAAAAGCTCTTTGAATGTAAAGCAAATTTCCCCGCGGGGATAATAAAGTTTATCTTATCTTATCTTATGGATCAAGGTGGTATAGGGTGTTCAAGTGGGGTCAGTGGTTTAAGAATGAGGAACCTTTAGGGTGACCAACAGTTAAATTTGCTATAAATGAACCCTTTTTTTCAAAGTTTGGATCGGCTACAATTTTCAACAGCATTCTGAATGAGTCATATATTTGTTATATGTTTCCTGAAAAATAATGCCACTAATTTGATATTATAGACACACCCTTGTTTTATTATGAAAACCAATGGATATGCATTTGACATATTGACATATTGAATTGTATACGGAATTGTAGAGGATTTCTCTTATCTATTGATATAATTTCTGAAAAAAACGCCATTTAAGTATGTTTTAAGGATTAAGTAACTTATTATACTTGGCTTGCATGTGGTTTCATGTCATGTACATATGATAATTGAAAAGTACTTAAAATTAGAGTAGTTTCAAATATAATTGTTCTACTGTCCATTTGAAAGCTTACCTCTTCTGCACCGGTCAAGGAATATGCATGTCCACCAATTAGACCATGGTGACCATCAAACTCATCCTAAAGTGAATATCAAAACATAATGTACAATCAATCTCTTTAAGTAAGAAATAAGATAATTTTCTGTGAACAGTTAAATCTCATTTACCTATTTAAACTCACGGGCAAAAGAAACGCTGGTAACATAAATGTCAGGATATTTTATTCCATGTAAGATAAATGTGAATGAAGCAGAATGGCAAAGTTTCCTTAGAAGTCAACTCAACTATGTTTGCCTTGTTTGAATCATTTTGTGTTGATGTTTTTGCAAACGCGTGTCAAAAAATCATCAATTTGCTATCTCCTTAAATAAGCGAGATTGGAGAGCCAATTTGGTCATTTTTTGCATATTTATAGACGTTATAACGCGAAGACATATCAATGCAGAAAAGTCAAAGTGGATGTTTTTCATTAACAGTATCTCAAATAAACTTCTGATATACATTTCCGAAATTCAAACTTAATTTCAAAATAATTATTAACAAAAAAGTACCTGAAAACAGCAATGTTAGCACCTAATAGTGTTTAAAAAACCACAGTACAAAACGCTCCATGCCATCATGGTTAAAATTATGAACAATAATTCTCCAAATATTTTTTTTATCAAACACATTCGAAATCAAATTTACATGGCATACATAATTTGTTTATCCTTCGTTTGAAAAATACCCAGCGTTTCTTTTGCCCATGAGTTTACCTTGCTATATTGAACTGATTGTCATAAAAGTGCTATTTTCAGCAAGTCAGTACTTCAACAACATTTTCTGTTACTTCAAGGAGGAAAGCCAGAAGACAATTTAACTGTTACTTAGGTAATCTATCTATGATTACCGGGTATAAGGAAATCCATATCATAATAACTTCAATTGCGAAAGCTTTGTATGAATTTAAACAAACTCTGTTGGCTTTGATGATGAAAATTATTAAAAAGCCTGTGAAAAGCCTTTCTTCAATATGATTCAAAATTTAACAGAACAAGTTCTTTAACCACCAACTTCTCACAGATGATATGATATTGTTGATCTCTTTGGTTACCGTTATTCCAAGAATTATACTTACAGGAACCGTACAGCAGACCATGGCGCCAGTGTAAAGGGCATTACGGACTCTTTTGAAGATTCGTCTGGGGTTGACATTTTCTTCTTCAAAGTCAATCCTCTCTGCTAATCCTCCGGTCAAAGCAAGATAAGCATCACTGGACTGACCCCCATATATGGAGTTGTAGGAACCGTGAAGTCTGGAACCAATCAATGATGAGCTATTGTTCTGAGCCTATTTTAGCAGATGGAATTACATAAGCCCATTTCCTATATTTTTTCACTAATACATCCTCTCTACAAATTTCAGCATCTAAGGTGACATCTTACAAAGTAACTGTTATTCATAAGCTAAGTGTTTTTTGGGATGGTCTTTTGTCCATTGTGCATCGTCTATTAACTTTTCTCATTTTCTACTTCTTCTCCAGAACTGGTAAATCTCTAAACCTGAAATTGTTTGGGGATAACAATTTGTAAGTTTATTACTGGCAACCTCCCCCACCATCAAAAAGAGGTATTTATTTCCTATAATCTTTGAACAAATTCTTCTCAGAAACTATTAGCATGGGCAATGATGAAATCATAAATGGGGAGGTTAGGGGATACATTACTTATAATTGAAAGCCTATTTGTCTTCTATGTATTGAAAAGTACATGCTCACCACATCGGCAAAAGAGTTCACGACCTACATATGACCTTCATTCAAGAAATCAAAAGTCTAACTTAAAAAATGAGAAAATAGAATCTATGCATTAAGGCTATCTTTACTTACTTTCCAAAAGCCTTCTCCAGCAGTGAAACCCACACCTCTCGATCGTCTGTTGCGGATTTGGCGCCCCATATCTGCCGGCCGTAGATGACAGGAAGATGGTCATCTGTATAAACATCCTCCCAAACTCCGAACTTCCAGAACCGACAGTGAAACACACCCGTCCTTGGATTGTAGTCTTTTGGCTTCAAAACCTGAATAATTTGAATATTTAAACTATTCAGTGAATAAATGTAGATTAAGGGGCAGTAGCATGTTTTTAGGGAAAAATATAAGGTGATGTCAGGAAAATGAAAATAAATGGTTCCAATTGAAAAACAATGTGTTTAAACTAAATGAAGCAGTAATAATTCAAATATATAATGTAAAGTTAAGAAATGCGATTCCTTTTTCTTACACAAAATGAATTAAAGGTGTTCACACAAAATGGCCGCCAATGGCTTTTATGTGAATTTTCATACTTTGTCCTCTGATAATGGATGATTGGCTTGTGTTATAATAATAATAATGTCAAAATAATACATTTAGCATTAATATACAATTATCAGTGAAATATTTAAAAACTAAAATTATCAAAAAACGTGCTACTGCCCCTTTAAAGGTAATATTTCATGCATTTTTTGCACCAAGTTGTCCATCTTTGGGTATATGAGGACATTCACACTTTCTCAGCTTCATTTGATGCAGATTCTTCCAAAAAAAGCAGACGGTAATCTTGAAATTGTCTTTCATTATAAGATGAATACAATATCTATCAATTCTTGACAAATGCATAGTGACAATGAAAATTTTATACCTCACTTGATGGGATAGACATGATATTTTGTCATGGAAAGACATATATCCTTCAAACATGACCTTACCCTGTTTAGAAGTTTTGGGTTCTCGGAGAGATTTGCCACCATCGAGAGAAACCAGCACGTCCCGGCTGAACCTTGACCTATGTCAAATCTTGTCGTCCCTTCTGAGAATAGGACGGGGTCATCCACAAGTTCCTAAAATCAAATATAAAAACATTAGATATGATTCTCAGTGGATGAACAACACAAATCTACGCATATCTTTATAATGCTAATAGATGTCTTTACTGACTGACTAAATAACAAGTTAAATCCAAATAACTAGCTGATTTAAAAAACTCAAAGAATATAAAAAATTAGGTTCAAAAAGCTTACAAGACAAACTGATTATTTGATATTCAGGTCTTTTTGTGCATCATGGCTACAGGCAAAAGGCTTCAATAATAAGTGCATTTGCTCTAGTGTAGATGTCAATTTTTCTGGTATGCAAATAAGTTCAGATAATGATAAAAAAATCAAATTTGCCAATATTAGTTTTAGTTGGGTTGTAAACTTTAGCAACAATTTATATTCTTAGTAGCATAGTTTCGTAATTAGCCAAATCACGCAAGAAAAATCAACTTTTAAATTTCATTGTGCCGAAGGCGCCTATAGCAGCTAAAATGGAGTGTTTATTAATTCAATCAAATTGATTTCAAACTGATTGCTTCAAAAATAAGTAAATTTCCCTGCACCTAAGGTGCCTTATCTGCTAAAGCGGCTTAAAGAATGGAGTGTATGCCTATTTAATTAAATCAAATTGATGTGAAGAGTCGTTACTAATGTGTAGGAAACTCTTACAGAGGGCCTCTTCCATTCCAAGTTGTATCGTCTGTATTCCTCAATGGCAACATGTAAGGGGAATTCTTGATCAGTAAATTCCCCTGGAGGGGGTTCTGTATCAGAGTAGCTTCGCGTCGGGTGCGAACGGAAATCTTTTGTAATATATTTCAACCCTAAACCATCATCTTTGTCAGGCTTGTCTCGACCACCTCGGTCTCTGTCACCACGATCATCATGCCGATGATCGTCATGGTGATTATGGTGATTGTCATGACGATTGTCATGATGATGGTCATGACGGTTGTCATGATGGTCATGGTTGTTGTCACGTTCATGACGGTCATTATGGTCAGGTTCTGTTACTGTTGTGTCTCTATGATGGTGATCATGGCCGCCATCATCACGGGTATTGTCGTCATGGCGACGAGTGTTGTCATAGTTACCGGTGTCCTCAGAGACAGGGGGTGAGGATGATCCACAACCCATTTTGGTGGTTCACTTTAATTTCTGGAGAAAAATAAAAATTATAATTTTCCAACTTTTTCAAAACAAAGGGTTTGAAACTGGAAAAAAACAGGGATTTCTGAATTAAATAACACCACTTTTAGACTAGGTAGATTTTTTTGGGTCAAAAATCAAGAAAGAATAAATGAGCCATGACATAAATCAATTCTAAACATAATAATAGATGTTTGAACTTATTTTTGTCATGAATGATGCCTTTATTTCAGTTAATTACTCATATCATAACCCTAAGATTAGATTTCTGTGTTAGATTTGACCTTTGGCAATCCATATTAAAACTTGTTCAATATGGCAATTGTGAACATGCTGAGGGTTAGCCATGAGATAGAACTGAAATCATCTTCTGAGCATGTCTTTACACTTTTGAATCTATATATTGACGCAAAAATTGTCAAAAATGTTGCAAGGAAATCTTGAACTCAGGCAATTTGCAATCTTGAATATCTTGTATTTTGAAGACTGAGAAAACCTAGCCAATATTGCATGCTAAAAGAAAGGAAACATTGCCCAAAGCAAGAGTTATATACTTTCAATTTCACATCAACATAAAAAATCATAATTTTCTAATGAAATGATCACTTTACTCCCGGTAGCTGCTTATTTTTATGCTTAGAAAGAAAATAATGAAAAACAACTTATTTTAATATTCTATTTCAAAATATGTCATGCAAATAAAAGTAAAATAAATTATGGAGAAAAAATATATAAATTTCTATGTCAAAAAAGGTCATTTACTGGGTATATTAAAAAAGAATTCCAACAACCTTAGACACCCACTCCATATAAATATTTGTCAGGTACTATTAGAACTAACCTTATTGAGGGCTTATATGTAAATCTATTCACATGCCGATTGAAAGTGCTATCCATATTTACGATATACAATTTATTGAAAGCCAGTGAGTATAAGCCATATGGTACACAGCAATAGGGACGGAAGGGTAAGGAAGTGACAACTTGTGACTCATTGACTATCAATCAAACAGGTCATGTGACCTCCTCAAAGTAACTATGTATTGGTTATATAGTGTAAATAGCAACTATGATATGACTGCCTAACTTAAAGCCTAAGTGCCCTTTTTAGGATTTAATTTTGACTTTCATTTTTTTAAGAATTTGGATTAAATGAAATAGCTCTTTATAAATAGTTTTTATCTAAATCAAAATTTGAATAAAAAATAGATATATATAACAGATATACGGTAGTATAATTTATAATAGTTTACATTTTGAATTGACATTCCTGTAATATATTAACAAATGTATGCTCAATGAAAAAATTGTATGAATATTTGAATACTGTTTCAATACATAATATATATTAAACATCATTAAAACTAATGAAATTTTTTTTTTAATTTCTATACAGTCTATTTTTAGGTTTAGGTTTTTCCAATTAATACAAATAATACAAATTTTTCCTCATATCATATTATTTTGTACACTTTTTGATACTTTTAGCTAATACTATACAGTCAGACCTCGATAATCCGTCCACCGATAATCCGAATCCCGCGGTATCCGAACGGTAGCCAGCTGTAACCAAACTAATCTCTATATAAACTCATTAAATGTTGATTCATTAATCCGTTGCTTCAGTCTCCAAATCCGAACGCCAATTAGCTGTAACGGATTAGCTAATTATCACTATTTCTGCTTCATTAATCCGGCTGTTCATCAAACCGTTTGGGTAAGTGATCAACACACTGATTGGATCGGTAAACTTCAATGACAGTGGATTGACATGTGAGTTGAGCGTGACGGTAGTTTGTGATTGTAATAAATTGAAATGTCTCACTTTGTTTTGAGTTTATGATTTTAATAAATTGTGTAATAGTTATAAATATATATATGTATATGAAATAAACTCGTTTGATATACTAAATACATTCTTGTCTGTCTGTAGATTCAAAGTCAAGTAACTCCAACTTGTGAGGTTCGTTTCAGTAGTCCGAACGCTTCACTATCCGAACGTTTTTGATGAAAAACGGAAGCGTTCTGATTATCGAGGCCTGACTATAATTACATTCATGTAACAATTCATCAGAATGTATCAATGTAATTTATGTCCCAAGTGTTGATATTCCAATAAACACTAAAAAAATCTCAAAAAACTTTAAAATATTAAGATTGATCCTAGATTCAAACTTCCTAAAAAAAATTGACATTTTCATTTGATATAAACTGAGATTAAAGGTATTGATATGATACTATTCTGAGGTGTCAAATCAGTTTTATGTTCCTTTGGCCATCGTTATTCTCAAAGTCAGTCATTAATAACATGGTACTTAATACCAGAAATGACAGCATTCTATGGCAGCACAATAAAGCAATCAGAAGTTTTTATAATGCTCAGCGTTTGAAGGGTTGATTCCCTGTCTCACACTAAGACACAAGTTGAAAGGTTTGTGGTGTCATCTTGGACAAGAGACTTGAAAATGTGCCTCTGTTCACAATGGGTACCTGGTAAAGAGTTGGTGGTGACCTTCGAGCGACAAATATGTCAGCTTCGGTTAGACCAGGGTAGTAATGTTGGCAGTGCCTTGAGCATGCATTAGTTGATGGAGATATGTGCCTAATAATTTTATCCAATATTCTTATTATTCTTATATTTTTCAGGTTATTGAAGGATATATTGGGAATGATAACATTAGGTGATAACATAACCCATTATGAATATTTTTTTATTTATTTAAAAAAAAAATGTAATTCCTGTGTATTATGGGCCTATGGCCTAGTAACAAAATAAACTTATCTGTCTGTCTGTCCATTATAAATAAAAATATTTTCAAATGAACATTTACAAAATCTTGGGTCTCCAGGGGTCAAAATTTGTCTTATCAAAGTACTTGCCATTCGGACTAGTGGATTTCTTAAACTAATAACCCAAACACAATTCCAGTTACCTCAAAACATTGAAATTATCTTGTTCTCCTGAATATGTCACTAGTCCTTCTGACTGCCAGTTGATAGATTTCACTAGCATCGCCAGTTTTCTACTAGTCATGGGGCAACCATACTTAGTTCTACTTTCTAACCCTGGTCTATTTCAAGATCTGAGATGTTGATAGAGTAATCAAATATACGATTGATCCCACAAATGAAAATGATTAAATCCTTTGAAATGTTTCTGTGGTTTCACTGTAAATTTCATATTTTCTTTGCAACTGGGTTCTAAAGAGAGGTAAGAATTGCTGATGTTTATTTCACCGCCAAAAACCATGATTATAGCTATGATGATTTATGTGGAATAAAGAACTCTAGAAACAAAAAAGCCTAAAACCTTCATATATTCATTATAAAAAAGTGCACTGATAAAACATTCATATTTTAACTTTTATCTACATGCCTGGTAGTATATTGCTATGCAGAGAAAAACAACTTACATCACTTTGCTAGATACGGCTGGGAACTAACCCAAACATTCTGCAGAGTGCTGCACCCTAAGCTGGCTAAGTAGTGCTAATATTGGAAACAGCTGTCACGGAACACTGAACATAGGTGCGAGTAAGTACCAAATTTCCTCTAAAAAACTCTCACTTTTTCCCCTGAATATTCTTTATAATTCACTATTAGGCTTGCTAAGTAGTGCTAATATTGGAAACACCTGTCACGGAACACTGAACATAGGTGCGAGTAAGTACCAAATTTCCTCTAAAAAAGTATCACTTTTCCCCCTGAATATTCTTTATAATTCACTATTAAGTTGGCTAAGTAGTGCTAATATTGGAAACACCTGTCACAGAACATTGAACATACATGTGCGAGTAAGTACCAAATTTCCTCTAAGAAAACTCTCACTTCATGTTTTAGATTCTGATAGAATAAATTCATGTGACTTTCATAAACAGCTGTCAATTTTTGGAATAGAATAAGATAAGAAAAGAGTTATTTTTTTCTTGAATGTTCTTTATAATTAATATTGCTAATGGGTGCTAATATTGAAAACATCTGTCATGGTAGACTGAACATTGGTGCGAGTTAAGTACCAAATTTCCTCTTAAAAAACTCTCACTTCACATTTTAGATTCTGATAGAATGATTTGATGTGACTTTCATAAAACAGCGATCAAAAAAGGAAACAGAATGAGATAAGAAAAGACTTATTTTTTTCTTGAACATTCTTTATAATTTACTATGCTAAAAAGTGCTAATATTGAAAACAGCTGTCGTGGTAGAATGATTATGGGTGTCGGTTGGTATCAAATTAACATCTTTGAGAGGCATTTTAGAAGTTGGAATGACAATAATGCTGAGGGAGCTTGAGAACGACACAAGAATCTGTGTCAAAACGTCGCATACAATGAACAAGGAAGTTGTCATCCATATATTCCTCAGCATTATTGGTATCAAATTACTTGTAAAAGTAGTTTTAGTTCACAATTTAGACCTTGATATTTAGATTTGATAAATGATACAGAAACATCTGTAATACTTGAATAAAATAAGATGTCAAATGTAGCAAATATTTAATAATAATTACTCAAACTATTTTTACTTCACTGGCTAATTGAAATGTGCTAATGTTAGAAACAGCTGTCATGGAAGAAGGAAGATTTATAGCTGGTACATGTATTTACCAATTTTTCACTCAAAATCCTTTTCTCTATGTTTTGGATTTTTATTTAACAAAATCCAATGTGATTTAAAAAGAAGAACTTGAGTTATCCATATATTCCATATATAATGTTAATTTGATTTTTTAATTTAATAGCAACACTAATAAACTTTGGCAGATATAAGTGAAGCTTTAATAGTTTTATTGGAAAGCATATTAGAGTCAGTGCATTAACTTCTAAGCTATTGTGCTGATATGTTTCTGTTTCTAATGTCATAAATAACCTAATCCTATGAATATTATATTGATTTTTATGAGATTACGTAGTACATGCTGCACATTGACTCTCACAATAATTATGAATTTTGGATATATTTGGGGTTTTTTTCCTAGAAAATTGGAATTTTTAATTTTTAAAAAGTCAAGGGACAATTGACTTTTAGGAAAAGTGGTTAAACAATACAATATTCATATATTTGGCAAATGATTTAAAGTTACTAATACTTGAAATCATTTTACATTCAAGAAATTAAAAATAGTTTTTTTGTGAATAAAGATGCTGCTTATAACACATTTTCAGGAGAAATTAAATTAAAATTTAAGATGAAATCATTAGCAAATTCATTAAAAGTTACATATGAATATTAGGATTTTAATGTTCATACTTTTTCAAGATAAACTACTTTTTAAAAAATTTCAAAATCTAAATCTAATTTTGTCTGAAAACAAAGGAAATACAATGAAGGAATGTTTTGATTGATTATTCTTATCATGATTAATATATTAACACTTTATTGCAAATAGCCTTACATGTTAATTTGTAGATCTCCTCTTTGATGAAAGGTGTCATATTTAGTCAATATGGTAAATAACTTTAGGAATTGTTACCTATAATTCTTCATTTCTACTCAATAGTCTCTATGCATAGTTCCTTGAATAAATACAGGTTACATGTCTATTGCATTTATGATATTGATTATTGATTGATTGTTATTGATATTCTCTGACAATGTCGTGTCAATGTCAACATGACAGGTAACATAATATCAAAGACAAAATATCAATATAATCTTGAGAAATGAACCATTTATAAGAAATTATTTAAGATGAAAGAAATTACAAATCAGATAAAAAAGACCTTATTTCTTTGTAGTTTTGGTTGATCATTATCATAAGCTAATGCTGCAATATCACAAGGAGTCAGATATGATTATTTCACTATATCATGGAGCTTTGTTGAAAGAAAATCTAACATTTTGTTCTTTTTAAATGAGGCAATTTCTTGAGTTTTGGCTATTTTTTGGCAAGTAAATAGTTAATTTTTATATGACAATAGCCCTGCACGTACATATTTTTTACAACTCCCCTCCTCAGATAAGAACTTTCATAGTTAATATTTCCCCTTAGGTCAATATTTTTGTGTTTGTTTGACAATTAATAGAAAAGATATTGAAAAAAAATCTCTCCTGCTAAATTAATTGATTTAACACTGTTGACAAACATTTTAATTGAATTAAAAAATTAACATCAGTTATAAATTTGTACCATTTAACTCTGTGCCAATACTGTAACCTTATTTCATAATTATTAGGTCAATAACATTTGCACTACACACAAATTTCTTTTGTTATTCTTTTTTCAAAAAAATAAAATAATAATATGCAAAGCAATGATACAATTGAATTGTTTGCATACAAAAACTAAAATTAGAAATTAGAATCAATATCAGATTTGTATGACCATGTCTCAATTCAATGCTGAGAATGTTCAGCTCATTGTCAATATTTTGTAGTAGAGTCAGGGCATTGCATGACAACCTGTCGCTTGCCCTGATACAATGATTAATTGAGACATATACAGCGACAGGTTGTCAACAATGATTGATTTGGTGATATGTTTCTCAAGGTTATATGAATATCTTTATTCACATAATTGTTTCCAGAAAATTGAAATAAGCCAGAATTAAAATAGTTTTGATATTGACATTTATATTTGGATTTCATATTTTATATTTTTGTTATCTGTCAAATGAAAAGAAACACCTTAATCTATTTACTTTCATGAATGAAATAAAATAACAAAAATACGGTAACACACAAACACATACAACAGTGGCACAGTGTACCTAATTCGTTAAATACATGTTCATTAAGATTATGTATATTGCCAAATATTGATTATAGTTTCATTCAAATTTAAATGCGAGTTAAAGGTATTTTCAAAATTTTACATCATAGATAAGTCGGACAGAATAAAAGTTAAAGTGAAAGTAGTAATTTTAATATCTCAAGTAAATTATTTCGTTATTTCTTTAACTAAAAGCTCTAAGAGGAGTCTTTAACACAAACTTACCTTAATACTATCTCAATGTCAGGAACACCTAGGTGTACAAATGGCTAGAATCAATCACCGATGTCATGTAAATTATTAAGATATAGGCCTATAACGTCACATGCAAATATCCACCGATTCCATGTCTATTTCACTCGAATATTATAACATTGCACGGGCAGTAGATACGAGTCTATATCACCTGCCAATCACTGAGGCCTTCATGTCAACAAACACCGTTTAACCCACGGATCAAGCCATAATCACGAGCAACGCGTGCAATAAAGAATCGGCTGTCACTCAGGCATTCATTTACATCATATCTTGGCAACATGTAAACAAATACCCACGAACCGACAAAGGGAGATAATTCCTCTTTTACTCTTCATGATAAATTTTCTTTGGCTCCAGTACCATAATGTAAACATAAAACTGAGTGAACGGTATTTGAAACATATCAATTAATCACTTTAATTATATACAGTTATATTTCATAGATAAATACACTTCCAATACAATAATACTATTGAACAACAATCCCTATCGATAAGGGTACTATTGACAACGTTTTGCATGGAGTGACACCAACAATCATTAGAAAGGGAACGTCTAAAATATGTTTGAAGCATTTGTAAAATCTCAATTATAGGCCATTCACCAAATGGATTCTTTCTAATATATCCAGTTAGTCTTTAATTTGTACTGCTGCTAGAATAGTTTAAGGTGAGGTAATATTGGCATCATAATAATTCATGCAAATTATCCAATTTTGGGTTCCACTGTTCCTCATTTTGAAACTCATACTTCCGCATCTTAACATTTTCTTTTTAATTCTTAGATGAATATGTATCATATATCATAATATCATATCGGATTTGAGTTTGATTGTGTGATACTTTGTTTCTGAAAACTGCAATACTTTATACATATTAAGTAGTATCACAGTGATCTTGAAATGTCAGTGTCAGTCATAATTCAGATTTTCCAAATTGATATTGAAATGTTGATACAGCCTCTGTTCTATTACACCGAAATCCCTGGGTTCCGACAGTTTCCACTGGTGGAAAAAATGTGCACCACAATCCATTTGAAATTCTTTATCAAATGACAACGCTTCTCGCGTGGAAAGGGTGGTTTATATCAAAATGCCTTTGTCATCATTTCGTAGCCAAAATGGTGATTAAGAACAGCGTCGCTGATTGCACAACAAACTTTGATTGCCTCCAATCAGGCATCTCCCATTCTATCCAACAAACTCGGCGTAATAGAACAGAGGCTGTATCAACATTTCATGACTTGATCTGCCTATGTGGGGAGAGAATGCGTAGATTCCAGCTGTTCCAACTTTGGATTTCGACAATACAAATGCAAAACATAGGATTTTTCGCTTCTATTTAAAATCATTTGGAACTTATATCCGTACTTAGCCGTCTGTCCTGTTTCGAGTTGCCATAGCCGTCCAATCAGCTTCGGACAATGTAAACTTGGACTAGATTCGATAAGGCTGGTTCTCATACAACTGCATGTAGAAGAAGAAGAAGAAGATTTATTTCTGTCTCACTCGTAGGTTACATAAAAGTGTAAAATACAGATAATTTGTACAAAGTAACTACGACCAATCACTTAGTGATTTATGAGAGACACATAAAATATACATATAAATACAATGTTAAGATATAAGACATAAATATAGTACATAAAATGAGATCATGAAAGGTACATTATTAAAAGTAAATATCACGAATATAAAAGTTGTCTTCTCCTGGTTAAGATATCATGGCAGGCTTTGGAAGCACAAAAGGCTAGGTCGGGGTGTGATAAAATAGATGTAAACTGCTCATCCTTTGTTTTACTGATAAAATCCTCTTCAATTCGTAGACAGCTGGTAAAAAGTGTAGATCTGATGTCCTCGTATAAAGGGCAAAATAAAAGAACATGACTTTCATCTTCTACGCTGTGATCACAGTTAAAACAGAAACGTTCTTGGAAAGGTATGTTGCTGTAGCGGCCAGTCTCTACGTGTAACGGTGCCACCCCATGCATGTATATGGTCTCTTCGAAGGTATCTCAGGTATCTTGTCTTTGTATACATTCAGAGGGTTGTATTCTGATGTAAAGTATTAATTGTGTTCATTGTGTTTATTGTTTTACCGTTACCAATCAGCATTGATATATACTACCATAAAGAAGTTAAGGAACACTCAAGTAATAATATCATTTGCTTAAAATGTTAGCAACTCAAAGAGAAGGTTTTTGTTTGAAGTTTTGTTCATACCAACATGCATGCCTGCATTGGGTTACAGAGTTTTAAAGATTTTTTATAAATTTTGATTAATATTGGAAATTTTGGAGTTTTTAATCAATTTTGTTCAGGAGAATGACTTTATCAGCTTTTTGTCTACCAGGGATATCCCTTTCAAAGCGATAAAGTCTCCCAAGACAGGACCACAATGTTTTGAAACTGAGCCATCTGACATCCTCTGACTTTCATTTTCGACCCCTGCCTTGTTTCTGACATCAAAGCGCAAAACAGAAACTGCGTCAAACGCAGAATTTTATTCCAAAATGTCAGTATAAGATAGTGTTATTTTTTATAAATGCGTTACTTTACCATGCGCTGAGGTATTAAGTATATATCGGACACTATACAAGTGTTCCTTAGATTCTTTTAAGTAGTATATTTGCTATCAGAGTACAAGATCAATTGATGCATCTGATTGAGACATCTAAGGGGAAACACTGTAGAATATTATAGACCAACAGTTTTCTTCTTCATCCGCTTAAATAAAGGACTAATAATATGCAAACACAAAATATAGCAGTTATTTATTCTTTTATAAAACAAACCCAAACTAAGTGACTAAGATAAAGCGATATACTGCAAAATAGTAAGTAAATAAAAAGGCATTTGAAATCCTCGCATACAAGAGAACATGCATGATTTGATAAATAAAAAATATGACTCATTAAAATTGTTTTTAGAATATGTACAATGAAAGCGCTAACGTGACAAAGTCAAATGTTCAGTCCACATATGGATTGAATATTACCAGTGTCATATATCCTGTATATACGACATGAGAACATGATGTTTTTGTTTTCGGTACATTAAGCGATTACAATGGTCTAAAGACATACACATTTTCAAAGCTGTGCCATTAAACGGAAGCCACGTTTTCTTACTTGAAAACATTACATTGATTGCAGTTTTATAATGTAACTTTGATTTTACACAAAAGTTTGACAAACACGTATTTTTTTTGTAAAGTGTGCTTTCCTGCAATATCAGAACCCCGTTTAGTAAAGGTAGAATCACATAAACATTGTTAATCATGTTATCATCATTCTCTCCCCACAGAGGCAACTCAGTCATACCTGAATTAGCCTCTGTTCTATTACGCCTAGATCCTGGGGTTCCGGCAGATTGCCCTAGCGGCAAAAAGTTGTAACTTGAGATATCTCCCTTTTCTGCAGCCAATGAAAACACCTTTTGGATATCAACGACTTTGGGAATTCTCAACGGTCGTACAGTGACTTTCGAATGTATCATGCCTTTAGGTTTATTTTTCATTAACAGTGTGAGAGGGGAAATATTTGAAAATCAGATATGGATAAGGTTTTTCATTAGAAACATACTGTTTTATAATTGTGTAAATTGTTCTTTGTTTTATGATAAATTTTATTTTAATAATCTACCAAATAAAAACTAATGAGAAGGTAAAAAAGCAATGTTTTGTAGAAGGAAGAGTTATCTCCCCTGAATGCCGAATCACCGGGAAAAGCCGGGAGTAGCCGAGCCTTTGCGAATGACCCCTTTTGAAACGGCGTCGCTGATTGCACAACTAACTTCGATTGCCTCCAATCAGATTTCTACTTTTCTGTCCCGTGTATTAGCCGTAATAGAACAGAGGCTAATTCAGGTATGACTGAGTTGCCTCTGTGGGGAGAGAATGTGTTATCATTTGAATAGTACAAACATTGACAACTCAACAAAATCACGTTTCAATCATTCAATCAACAGTATGTGACAATCTCATAATAAAACATCGAAATGGTTGTTATGTGTACGAAATATATAAGTGAGTTGTGTAGAATCACAGGCTTTACTGAGTATTTTACTCTTACATTTCAAATCGAAAGCATGGTTCAAAATGAAAATATCGTAACTAAAATGTTAAAGGAACCAAACACACATCAACGTTGACCAATCTGCTATAACTGAAAACTATAAAGCAGATTTATGGCTTTTACATTGTCAACAGTTTTCAGAAACAAATCAATTGAATCAACCAAATACAACCACATTTTATTTCGTTTCTGAAAAAGAAAGCTCCTGAAATAAATATAAATCAATATCTACAGTGCACATAAAATACAACTTCTGTATCACAGACTCGATTATGTCGCAAAACCTTTCTTTAAGTACCAATATCAAATGGGTGTTAATGAGGAAACAAAAATCGAATTTTAATTTCTATTTGCAAACTTGTTAATTAAGTGCTCAATACAGACTCTGTAGCACGATTTAAAGGGGGAAATTTCTCACGAAAAAAAGTAAACAAAATTTACTCATTGCAAGAATTCTTGTATCAAATGCAAAGAGTCCTTGCAAGAACATATCCATTGTCCAATTTTTAAAAAAATAATTGAAAATAAGATTTCAGAGAAGCGTGCGACAGTGCCTTTAAGATAACATTCTCAGCAACACCTATGATGTCTCTCTGATCTGCACAACTATATTTTATTGCAAACAATTATAAGTTTTATTTTTTTCGAGCATATAAACGTTTTTAATTTCAAAAGAGAACTGGATAAGCAAAAAAGCAGTAAAACATGACGATACAATAATGCTACTTTCTAGGCCTTCATCTATATAACGTTGGACAGATTCTGTAAGGTTTCTATACTTTCGTTGCAACTATTGGGCATAAATGTCTTTTTACACCGATACCAAGCAAGCATCTATAAGCATACAAATCAGATTGTATGCACTGTTGTTTAAAACATTGTTTAAGACCCTCAGTAACAATTACTTACATACTTATCTGATAGTTTGAATAAGAATATAATCTGAATAATGATTTTGGTAACGTTGGCAATATATAGATTCAACATTAAAATGGATAATCTATGTAAATACATCTTTTATTTACATGCAATCTAAATAAATTTAGATCAACAGATTTTTTATTTTGTCATACAACATGTATGACTGAATATAAAACCTGTTGATCTAAATTTATTTAGATTGGGATTTATCTGTACATATATTTTATCAAATTCTCAGTATCTTTTTCTACATAACAGTCATAGTTATTGTTTTAAATCATTCTTCATTTGTACATAGGAACGTTTACTTAAGTCGGTTAATCCGTTTCTGTCCCTGCGACATCAGCGTAATTCAGACTACAATTTTACCAAATCTGATTCATATATGGTCTACATTATCATCCAATCTTCGTAACGTAGCGAAGCCAAATTATGAACTCATTTTAATGAGATTGCAAAACTATCCTGATATCCATAGAGCCAAAAGCGTCATATATATAGCTCTTTATATAATCAGCCAAGGTCAGCGATGGTTCCTGGATGAAAGAATGCAGGGATTCGAGATAATCTGTTTAAAGGGGCAGTAGCACGTTTTTCGATAATTTTATATTTTAAAATTTTCACTGATTATTGTAAGTTAATGATAAATGTATTATTTTGACAGTGTCAAAAATCTTATTACACAAGCCAATCATCCATGGTCAGAGGACAAAGTATTAAGATTCACATAAAATCCATTGGCGGCCATTTTGTGTGAACACCTTTAATTCATTTTGTGTAAGAAAAATGAATCACATGGCTAAACTTTACGTTATATATTCGAACTATTACTGCTTCATTTAGTTTAAATACATTGTCTTTTAATTGGAACCATTTATTTTCATTTTCCTGACATCACCTTATATTACCCTTAAAAACGTGCTACTGTCCCTTTAAAGGGACAGCAGCACGTTTTTTGACATTGATAAGTCATTGTAAACGTGATAAAAAATTAAGAATGTTTGTTGCGTAGTCAATGCCAATCCTAGTCTGAAGACTTTAGAGAAATCCAAGACAGCCTGTATGGTTTTGAACCATCGCTGTAATCATGAATAAACTATGTTGGTCTTAAAGGGGCAGTAGCACGTTTAAGGGGGAATATAAGGTGATGGCAGGAAAATGAAAATAAATGGTTCCATTTGAAAGACAATGTATTTAAACTAAATGAAGCAGTAATAAATCAAATATATATAATGTTAAGTTCAGCAATGAGATTCCTTTTTCTTACACAAAATAAATCAATGGTGTTCACACAAAAACGGCTGCCAGTCGACTTTATATGAAATTTATTAATTTGTTCTCAGACTATGGATGGTTAGTTTGTGTATTTAGATTTTTGACACTATCAAAATATAACATTTAGAATTGACGTACAATTATCAATGAAAAATTGAAAATATACTTTTGTGAAAAACAGTGCTCCTGCCCCTTTAACTCATCGTATAACGGCATTTCATTGGCTGAACATTGGCAAATGTCACCTAGTTTTAGTCATTATTATCCGCCTGGTAACGTAGCGAGGCATTTGGCTTGATAGAAATCAGGGTATGAGAAGGAGCTACGCCGATTCAAATACGCTGATGTAGCAACATTAAACGTTTCATCCAGAAAAGCTTTCTGACCCACAGTAAAAGTTACTCAACACACTTCATCAGATGATCAATACAAAAGAACCCCGTAGAAAAATTGGTATGTTGAATTGAAGTTCTTCAAAAACCAATAAATCGACATGAGCAATATCCGGGTATTTTGAAAAAACGGAATGAGATTGGTAAACCGGTTCCAGGTTCGTCGACGGCAAGGGGAAGATTGATGAAGTGTTGAATACAGGTTCCTTGACACGCCCCTTTCAGGCTAAAAAGAATAAAAACATTCTTCAAAAACAAATTTTAAAAGTTTTGTCTTCGTGTTAATTAAATAATAAATTATAATTACTGTCAGCAGTCTATTCAATAACGATTTTTTTCATTCGATTAAGATATTTCACTTCATGAATTTATCAACTTTATCACGTCACTAGATAACTTATTTAGGGATAAGTTTATTAGACTGAAAATATAGAACACTTTTTTTCGTAAATCGTAATTAGCATATTGGAAATTCGTATACCTGATACTGAAATCATCTCGAACAAATCACTCGTATCGTGCTGAGGTTCTGAACTGAATACTGCTCAATAAAACGGGACCCATACTTCCTTTTCATCAAACAATTACAAACCGCTAAATTAGCAACTTGTCACCGTAATTTGTGCCGATAGCTTTCAAGTCTTTTCGCTGATTTGCTTGAGTGCACAGGTTACCTTACACGACCCCTATGAAAAAGCAGTCAGATCAGCGAGGTACTTAAACTTACACATACTTGCTTGTAACCATATGTCACATACTGTTCAGCGTGTACTTAACGTGCAAGAACATTGGACAGAAATAGGGATGATTGTCAATTTCTAATATTTACAAATTCTTCATTAAACACCTTATAAACTATAGATTATAAAAGTTACAATATTTTAACATATACAGTATTCCCTATATACAATTCCCTATCTGCACTAAATAATAAGTCATTCACTCACTCATACACTGAACAATAAAGTTGAGGACCATCTTAGGTTCAATATTGTAGAAGACTAATGACAAAATGAGAATTTCAATGTTAAAATGATGGTCCGTTACTATTTGTGTTCAGTATATGTCGTCCAGTATACTTACTGACAGAAGCCATGACGTATGAACTGGTAAGCTCCTATCTTGCTCAGCTGTGCTATCTTCCTAGTAATACCCTCCACATCAGTCAGAGTGCCGTTGATGAAGAACACTTCATTCCTAGCATCAAAAGTCAAAATCAGTCAAAATGATATCAATGACTTGTATATCCGCAAGCTATCTATTTACTACATTCACATCATTTTCCTTGGTATTTTCGTATATTTCGCTTATTTATGATTTCGATTGGTTCAATTAAACAATATTTGACAGTGAACGACGACAAGCCGATGTATTTATAGGTTGTTGAAGTCAGTAAGTAACATTAAACAATATTTGGTATTGACCGAGGAGAAGCCGAAGTGTTAATGCTGTGAACATTTATCAATCGTGTAAAATATGCGGTCAAATATTCCATGATCGGATGTGAACACTTAAAAGGTTTGGTAGAAATGTTGAGCATTCATTTGCATTTCTATTTGCCACGGTAGATTTGCAGCTTTTGGTTATAAATAATATAGCTGATGGTGAAGACGAACAAAATATTGCTGTATTTTTTTATATGTAATTATACCCAAAACAATGAATCCTTTGTATCGTTTATGATCAGACTGAATGGACATTCACATGATTTATAATAAGACTTCAAAGTAAGCATTATGAAATATTTATATGTGAAAATATTACTAATGTCATATGGACTCTATATCATTAATCTAAAACCAAGGCTGTATATACTAATTTCTGATAAAATAATTGTTTTTTAGTAATATTTTTCAGAGACTGTTTATTTTACTATGTTTGTCATATTTCGTAAAACTTGGAGTCGTAACAAAGAAAATTTGTGGCTCATTTGCATGTCACAGACACGAAACAACTATATAAAAGGTAGTTATTATTCAACTTTTGCTATTCTATTTTCTTAAACACATCCACTAAAAATAATTATGAAAATAAAATCACATGTAATGTGCAAGCATGGGGACATGCTTTTAATTCATATTATTCAACAATTGCTATTCAATATTTTAAACACCTTAATGTTAAACAGATATTCATTATCAACATAAAATCACATTTATTATCCAAACCTGGGGACATGCTTTTAATTTCCATACATTAAGGTTAAAGAGATGCTCATTTTATTTTATCACTTCCTTCTACTTACGTGGAACAGCAGATGTCGGAATTGAATGGAAAGGGTCCGGGTTCCTCCCCGCTTGCACTTCGGGTCCTATTCGGAGGATGAACACCGTTTTTCCAGTTAACAAAATCACTCGGATCAATGCCTATTGACACTTTTAACTCATCCAGAGTCATAAACATGTTGCCATATGTTTTCTTTATGTCACCCTGGGCGTTGGATTCTTCAAGTGTTTTTATCGGCGTGATGTAAGAATAAGGAAGGTTAAAGTAGATATCCTTGCCGTACACCATTCGCGTGCAGTATGACAGAGGCGAGTAGTACTTTCTGTAACTGGGGATGATGTTTCTTCTGTAAGCTGGCCTATAGTAGCTCCGGTATGGTCGATACAACCCTTCTGAGTACCCGGTTACCCAAAACAGAAGGCTTGTGATGAAAAGCTGAAAAATTGATTGAGAAACAATTTTTGATTTGCATACATACACGATTGATTAAAAAGTGTCATCTTTCTTGCATCCAACTACATCGGCGTATTTATTTTCGCGTAGCTCCACAAAGCCTTATATATATCAACCCAAACACCTCGTATAGCTACAGGTGTTTTTCACCGATGACCATACGCGGTAAGTTCCTTTTGCAGGTAATGTAATTGGTAATAAGAGAAGCCTTATGCAAAATATCTTTAGCCACTGCTTGATTTCATCCGGGGACCGCTGCTATCGTTTGATATAAGTCACATTATTGTTCAGTTATATAAAGAGCTGACATTTGATATCCTTTAGACTTTTAATATGGATATCAGGGTGTTTGGAGCTCCGCGGAAACAAATATGCCGATGTAGCATTACGGCTTGTTTTTGATAAAAAAAAAATGTCGGGTTGATCTTCACCAAAACATTTTGTTCACATTTTTTATGACTAATTTTCAGTTTCTGAAAAATAATTGCAGTTCACCGGAGATCTAGACAAGCCTTGCGAAAGGTTATGTTAAGGAACACTATTATGAACTATACAGTCTTTTTGTTGGACTTCAGAATTTATTAACAACGTATTAATATAATATTTATACACACATAACTGCACTTTTTTAAAGTGAAAAAATCGCCCCTTAAATATATCACATTATACAGTCAAGTCATACGGATTATAGTATCAACCACTGCACAGTTTATCATAATTGGTTCTCGTTAACTTCGTTCTGTTTCTTTAATAATAGTTTCTAGTTGTCAAAATAATTTGATAACTTATAATTAGACCATCATGTATTTTTATATACTTCAATAGTTCTGTTACTTTCTTGTCATAATAATTTTCATAGTTAACAATATCACGTTTCATCCTTATTATTATCATTTTAAATTTTATTTTTTGGAGATAAAGTGACCTTATGAAAAAGGAGAATGAATGTTAACAATTGTAGAACAATCTTTTAAATCAATTAAGGAGTCTTATGACACTCAGTTATTGCAGTACATTGGTTTATGGGATGACGGGGCAATAATTGTTTTATCACCTTTATATGAACCGATTAACCGACATTTATGTGAACCTATTATCACCTGGATGTTCTGTACTTCATGATCATTATAACAGGTGTGTCATATAAGGTAACATAAAGGTAATTTGTACTCTCATTTCATCACAATTCAATGGGTTCAAGCTGTGTAACGTGATTTAGTCTAGACAACCATTCAAAAACTTTAACACGTTTTAACGATAATTTAAGAGATTTCACAAAACGAGGATAAATGTTACGAAATGCAAGAAAATATTCTAAATGAACAGTTTTAATTACAAAACGAATGTATCTTGTTCGGCCAAGCTACACGAATCATTTTACATATCTGAAATGTTTGAGCTGTTCACTCTGAAATGGCCGCCAGTGTTTTCTTAATATTCGATGATATCTTCTACGTATTCTGATTAAATAATGAGATGTTTATCTTCTGAAGATGATACAGTTCACATAAACTATTATTCATTTAAGAAAATAAGAAATAAAGCCCCAAAACGTGCAACTGTCCCTTAAAAATAGTTGATGATTATTTTGGCTTGGTATAACGCTCCATAGAAATATACAATTGGTATTAAGTAAGATTGTTTGTAATAGTACCTCGACATCAATGTATAAGGTTTTGGCAAGTTAAAGTCGAGACATTTAAACCTACAATCGACTGCCTATCATTAGCATTTGATTCAATAGTTACACCTATCTTAGCATATGGTGCAGAAATCTCGTGCTTGGAAAATCTGTAAATTCTTGGAAAATAAATAAAAACATTTAAGGAGATAAACGTACTGTGTTGCAAAATCAATACAATTTGATGTTTTCTTATCTTAATGAGTAAACCAACAGTATCATAAATTTAGCAGTGACATATTGTTACAACAGGGCAATCTTGTACAGAAATTTCGGCGAAAAATTATTAAACACCTTGATTAATTTTTTTCTCTGGTTACTTTAAGATAGAAAAGGCAAATCATCTCACAAACTACCATCTTCACCAAACTTTTACCAATTAAAACTATTTCATTTATTTACAAATATATCATTAAAAATGATACAGATAAGCAAAGAAATAAACACATTGTAATGTAAGTATGGTCTGGATGCGAAGTGTAAACGTTAACATAAAATATTGAAATGAAATGAATTGAAATGCTAATCTATTTCATACAACTGATACCCCTGGGGTTAATAGTGTCTATTTCGTTAAACAAATACACTCAGCCTTTCACTTCCACAACAATCTTTTGACTATATCAAGTATAATCTGAACATAGTGTACAATTGTTACTACCAATAAAATTACTGAAATTAAATATACCACCGTCTAGTCGCATAGGTTAAACATATAAATCTTCATCTTTATTCATGTTGTATTCGAAATTACCACTTTAATGACAAATAAATATCAAATTTCAGTTAATTATGAAATGAATTAACATGTAATAACATCAACATGTCCGAACTACCATGAACCAAATCAACGATTGGCTAAATACATTTATGAAGTACAATAATTTTATCGATATCCAACTTCTTTATCGTCATGACGTTTTGGTGAAGATCGTTTTCATAAAGTACATTTTCACTAGAATATTAAAATTACATTTTCGAATATGTATGAATGTTTGAATATTTTATATACCTATTTGTTGAGTGAAAAGTGATTAAAAAGGTTTGTTCCATGAACAATGTGTGGCCAGTACTACACATGCGTATCGTACCAAGTAATATAAGAACTATTACCTCCCCACAAAGGTAGCACAAGTGATAACATCCTGATCTTGTCTCTATTAGTATACGATCTGTTCGTAGGTAATAGAAATGCACTTTGACAGAACCCAGTCATTATAAATGTAGCGAATGAAACATGGCACGAGTCTCCGTGACAACACGCTAGCTTTATATGCATGAAGTGTTTGTTTATTAGTGCATATGCCAAAATGGTAATGATAATCGTGTACACTTTATGTGCATATTGTACGTTACGGATAAGACATGGTCCACGGGCATTATCAATAATAAAGGATGTTTGCCCGCGGGATTTGCTCAATGCTCAATTTGCTTTGCAAATCACGAGGGCAAACATCCTTTATCCTTTATGTCTTATCTATTTTATAAACCGCCAACTAGTTATAACAACATTGATATGACCGATAACGCGAAAGAATGGGAAAATAACAGAGGCAGCCGTAAAATATACACACAAAAACACAAACTAAGACCTTTGTTATAAGAGGACCTAACAAAAGAGCTCTGTCAGCGCTGTCATAATAGCTCAGTAGTCAGAGCGTTGGGTTTAGCGTTCGGGAATGTAAGCCATAATATGGAAGCGCATTGCTGCCAGCAGTGGGAAAAAAATTACTTAACGTCTAATTAGATGATAGTTTCATCTAATTAGACGATAGTTTCATCTAATTAGACGATAGTTTCATCTAATTAGACGATAGTTTCATCTAATTAGACGATAGTTTCATCTAATTAGACAATAGTTTTATCTAATTAGATGATAGTATCAACGTCTAATTAGATGAAACTATCATCTAATTAGATGATAGTTTCGTCTAATTAGATGAAAGTATGATCTAATTAGATGATAGTTTCGTCTAATTAGATGATAGTTTCGTCTAATTAGATGATAGTTTCGTCTAATTAGATGATAGTTTCGTCTAATTAGATAATAGTTTCGTCTAATTAGATGATACTTTCATCTAATTAGATGATACTTTCATCTAATTAGATGATACTTTCAAAGCGAGTGTATGACCCTTGTGCATTGATGACTTGATTGACCCTCCTCGACATGGCCCGTATCAGTTTCTGTTTGACTTGTATAGGAATGTGCTGTCATTCCTGATGCACTGCTGCATCCAACTCTGCCACGGTTTGAACAGGAGGGTCTTTTCTATATATATACGGCTATATACCAAGAATATCCCATAGATGTTCTACCGGGTTCAAGTCGGGACTGTAAGCAGGCCACGGTAGCATTGTTATGGCTTCCCATTGTAGAATCTGTGTTACCACTCTGACTCTGTGGGGTCTAGCATTGTCATCCATGTAAACTGGTCATGTACGAAGAGGGTTGTTGTTGAAATATGGAATTACCACAGGGAGAAGGATGTTATCTCGATATTTCATAGCATTGAGTTTACCTTGAACTGTAACAAGGTCGAGTTAACACAACCCTATATCATCACAAAGTCATCACCACTCTGATAGGTTGGTTGGGTATATTCACATGTTTGAGGGGTCTACGTGCCCTATTAACCTGCCGTTTGAAGGCGATTTCTAACGGTTGATATGGAAACCCTCCTGTTGGTAATCGAGTTATCCCTTATTACTGGGGCACTTATGAAGAGGAGGTGTCTAACGTTCTGAATCAGTGTTCTGTTTTCACGTACAGAGGTAACTGTCGGACGTCCAGATCACGGTCTTGGGTATTACTTTTCAACAAATTGATGAAAATGATATGGAAGATTTTTTTATGGCTGTTATCTCGAACAAATGATCGTATATGAGTTTGAGATTCAGTTATCGCAAGTCATAGATTATCAATAGGGAAAACATGACGAATAATTGGTATGCGTGAATGTCCTGCAGAGTATAACCACAGTGTTATGACACGTTTAGTAATAACATGTCCAAACCAATGACATGAAAGACCGTGATCTTGACGCCCGACAGTTACCTCTGTACGTGAAGACAGAACACTGATTCAGAACGTTAGACACCTCCTCTTCATTAGTGCCCCAGTACTGAGGGATAACTGGATTACCAACAGGAGGATTTCCATATCAACCGTTAGAAATCGCCTTCAAACGGCAGGTTAATAGGGCACGTAGACCCCTCAAACATGTGAATATGTCCAACCAACCTATCAGAGTGGTGATGACTTTGTGATGATATAGGGTTGTGTTAACTCGACCTTGTTACAGTTCAAGGTAAACTCAATGCTATGAAATATCGAGATATCATCCTTCTCCCTGTGGTAATTCCATATTTCAACAACAACCCTCTTCGTACATGACCAGTTTACATGGATGACAATGCTAGACCCCACAGAGTCAGAGTGGTAACACAGATTCTACAATGGGAAGCCATAACAATGCTACCGTGGCCTGCTTACAGTCCCGACTTGAACCCGGTAGAACATCTATGGGATATTCTTGGTATATAGCCGTATATATATAGAAAAGACCCTAGTGTTCAAACCCTGGCAGAGTTGGATGCAGCAGTGCATCAGGAATGACAGCACATTCCTATACAAGTCAAACAGAAACTGATACGGGCCATGTCGAGGAGGGTCAATCAAGTCATCAATGCACAAGGGTCATACACTCGCTTTGAAAGTATCATCTAATTAGATGAAAGTATCATCTAATTAGATGAAAGTATCATCTAATTAGATGAAAGTATCATTTAATTAGACGAAACTATTATCTAATTAGACGAAACTATCATCTAATTAGACGAAACTATCATCTAATTAGACGAAACTATCATCTAATTAGATCATACTTTCATCTAATTAGACGAAACTATCATCTAATTAGATCATACTTTCATCTAATTAGACGTTGATACTATCATCTAATTAGATAAAACTATTGTCTAATTAGATGAAACTATCGTCTAATTAGATGAAACTATCGTCTAATTAGATGAAACTATCGTCTAATTAGATGAAACTATCGTCTAATTAGATGAAACTATCATCTAATTAGACGTTAAGTAATTTTTTTCCCACTGCTGGCAGCAATGCGCTTCTATGTAAGCTCTGCGGGTTCGAGATCGCCAAAATATTTGCAGTGTCAAATTAGATTTGTGATATTTTTCAAAAGTGATAGTCATTTGACACTTTAACTTTACCAAAAATCATCAATTACATCGCACGGAAATTTGAAGAGGGATATATCATAATAATATCCTGTCTTGCAGGGCGATTGTGTTGATAATAACCTGCATCCGAGGGACATTAATCATTCCCTTGCCGTAAGAGTCAGAAGGAAATTAAAATATATAAAGACCTCAAAGGAGTGACGTCACTAAAGGTTTATAAATCCGCATATGATACCCAAGGGTCTTAAAAAACTTTGATTAATCGTAACCTTATATCGATGTCATTAAAAGTTATCACATAGTGTGTATTTGATTCCACGGTCTTGAACAGCTGCATGACTATTGACATGCAGCTAAAATAATCATACTTTGTTTTATATGAAACCGCAACTTCTGTCAGTGAATTCGTCGGTACCGGGTTATCATTTACTCAGTTTAAGTAAACCTAGCCTCACTATTATCCGTTACACTGCTATACTGAGTCTAGAAAGGTCTGGTTGAGGGTCGCGTCAGCCGACCTTTCTGCGACCTATGACCCTCCAACGTTATACGTGCGAAGGCACACTATTGTGGCTTGGTAAGATCAGTTCTGATTGGTCAACTTGGTCACGTGGGCTGACGCGACTCTCAACCAAGTCTTTCTAGACTCAGTATAGCAGTGTAACGGATAATAGTGAGGCTAGGTTTACTTAGATTGTCATAATGACATTAACTACATATCGTACTTATAAGAGACACAATTGCACGCGCATCTCGTGATTTGTTTGAAAGATAACTGACAACATAGCATAAAACCTCGTGAATTCGCATCATGACTGTTGTATTCTTTTGTTGTTCTTATGGATATTTTGGATAGGACGACATGGTGTACACAATTAATACTGATAAACACAAGGTACATTGAATACACTGAATAATGTTCAGAAATGAATTTGAGAACCTTCAATATTCAGCTCTCCAGTTTGAAGACTTTAAAGGGGCAGTAGCACGTTTTTTAATAATTTTATAATTTAAATTTTTCACCCATAATTGTAAGTTAATGCTAAATTATTTTGACAGTGTCGAAAATATTATTACACAAGCAAATTATCAATTGTCAGAGGGAAAAGTATGAAGATTCACATAAAATCCATTGGCGGCCATTTTGTGTTAACACCTTTAATTCATTTGTGTAAGAAGAAGGAATCGAATGGTTAAAATTCAAGTTATAAAATAAAATTATTTGAATTATTACTGCTCCTTTTAGTTTGAATACATTGTCTTTCAATTGGGACCATTAATTTTCATTTTTCTGACATCACCTTATATTCCCCCTAAAAAGTGCTACTGCCCCTTTAAATGGTCATATCTAATAGTTTATGTAATGTAGATTTGAATGAGAAGTTTGTATTTGACACATTCATGTCAACTCTGTGAATCATCAAAGGTGACAATACAGCTGACAAAGGTGATTTATTTCTTATGTAATTCTATAAACATGTAGGAGGATACAAATTTATCAAAAGTATGTTTTTCAGAATAAAACAAAATGAAGGCTGTTCGTACCAAAACCGATAATTTGAAATTCAGAATCATGATACTGAATGCAGATCAGCCGCAATAAAACGATTTATGACGTGACTATCTACATTGTACACTGAATCCAAAGGTCATCTTAGCTTCGCGGCTTGTGTTATTTACAGTCTGTCATTCGCTATCAACCTATTGTTAAAGAGACAGTTCTATTGAGGTATCTTTTGAGGATGCAAAATTCAAGAAGTCGCACTTATTTATTCTTTGTGAAATTGCTAAAATCTAGAACAACTAAAATGTTACCTTCACTTGCATTAGTATCTTTTAAATTAAGATTTAACTAATCATTTAATAATAATATATATGTATTAACAGGGGAGTACTTCTGATTTTGTTTTCACTTAAAATACCCGATAGGACTCTCCCTTTAAAGAGACACTGTTGAGGTGTCACACTTGGTGTAATTTTAACACTATTTGCTGAAAAGTATGTTTGTAATGTAAATCGGAGGGACAATCTAAAAGTTTAAAGGGGCATATTTTAAATATTTCACTGATTATTGTAAGTTAATGCTAAATGTATTATTTTGACAGTGTCAAAAATCTCATTACAAAAGCCAATCATCCAGAGTCAGAGGACAGAGTATGAGTATTCACATAAAATCCATTGGTGGCTATTTTTGTGTGAACACCTTTAATTCATTTTGTGTAAGAAAAAGGAATCGCATGGCTAAACTTTACGTTATATGTTTGAATCATTATTGCTCCATTTAGTTTAAATACATTGCCTATCAATTTGAACCATATATTTTCATTTTCCTGACATCACCTTATAATCCCCCTAAAACGTGCTACTGCCCCTTTAAAGTCGCGATTATTATGATAGAAAACAGGATAATGACATTCGTCAACAAGCCAATCGAATATTATTTGTCAACTTATCTGAAACAGGCAAAAGATGAAAAATGAGTTGATAATATTTAATTTTTTCATATAACTACTTTTCATGCTTATTATCATTGAAAACTTACGATTGTCGATAATTTGACAATTTTGGAGGAATTTGTGAGATTCCGCAAATGATTACCGTTATAATTGACATGTACGAAAGCCAAATATTGTACCATGTAATCATAAAGTGTATCTGAGAATTTTTTATTTATCTTATGACTTTATTATTAAATCTTCAAAGTGCGAGATGCACCATTGTTTTATTAGTTGACGTTTATAATCATCAACATTGATTTCATTTACTTCCTGCTTTCTCTCCAAAGTGTGGCTACTATAGAGTTGTTTCTACCCACGTTGCCTCTCTTACAAGTTCTTAGATTATGTTAACAAAATAAAATCCTAATTGCACAACTTATTTTGGTTGAACCAACCACTGACGTTGTTTCAAACTGATCATTTTGTCTGTTCCCGATAATCTTTGACAAACTAGACTGCCATCATCTGTGCGATGCGCACATGTTTCTAACGCGACAGTAAGTAAGGCATGCGAAGCGATACTAGTAGAATATTCGTAATGAATATTTTCACTGATTTTAAGAAAACCGCTTAACATTCATGATTGCTCTCATTTTAGTAGCCTCTAAATAAACGTTTCAAAATAAAACGAATAAAATTAAAATTATAAAATAATATGGATAATTCTCATTGTATATGATTTGGAATAGCTCCTCTTTCCTATCATTATAATTTCATACGCATTGTTTATACACTTAAATTACGAGAAAGCATGCACAATGACATAATGAATTGAGAAAATGAAAAATTCAAAATCAAGGAAATGTAATAACTATAATGAAATGCTCATGTTAAGACATGGTAGAGTTAGGTCAATATCATTAGAATAAGATCATAATATCTTATTCATAGTTTTTAATGAGGTTAAAATAAACATAAATAAACGTCTTATATGGACGGACGAGAAAAAAGTTCTAGTGAAATAAATCTATACCTTTGTTTTACTGTATTACATTGGAATTTCCCTGAATGACAATCATTGTATTAATCGCAATCTCTATCAATGTTCAATTTGAACTAATTCCGATTTCCTTATGTAATAAACATATTTATTAAACTCGTGAATGATTTGGTATCAAACTCGCTTTCGCTCGTTTAATACAAAATCATTAACTCGTTTAATCAAAATAGTATTAAATGGAAGGTCGTTTAGTATCCTATATTTGTTATATGCATACGAACAAATCATTCAAGTAAGCTGTGTTACGTGAAATCGGTCACAACAAACCGTTGCAATATTGAATAAACACAACGTTTCACTTGAGAAACTTTCAATATTCAGCGCTCGGGTTTAAAGACTTTAAATTATCATATCTAAGAGTTTAAGTAATCCAGATAAACCAGTATCAAATCCTTTAAATCCTTACTATTTGAAATCCAACACGATAATTTGATCTTGTACATTATAACAACTTGTCAAGATGGCAGAAATACTCACATTCTGGTACACCTCCATTGCAGGCCGCGTGTGAACCCAATATGAAGCGGTGTTATTCCATAGTCAGTTGAGTATTATCTAAGCATCCCTGCGGTTTTCAAGCCTATATACCTCTTGGCGTGAATAAGTTAGTGTCCTTATTAATGCAAATTATGTATGATTCAAGGACGAAGAGAAATAAGCGTTCAGTATTATCATGATAAGTTAGTGTAGCGTAGACTTATCAATATGCTTGGAAAGATGTTAAAAACTTAAGTTACATTTAAATATTTGTAAAAAAATAAAAGAAAGCATCCATACAAGTGATTTAAAAATAGTAAAGTATAAATAATTATTTAACCATTTGTACTATATGTTTGTTTAATAGTAGTATTACCTGATCAAATTCTTTGAAAAATGGTATTGTTAGTTTTTGCGATTTTAAGTTTTTTCTCAAACTAAATTTTTTTCATGTATTCTGCGACGAAGATAACCAACAAAAGATGTGTTCATGGACACATACATTACATATACTGGTAAAAAAAAAATGATAACATACTCATACTATTTATAAGTTACAAACATATCTGTGCAACTTACGTCAGTTTGCAATCTTATTATTAAATATGTGCTAAAACTGATAATTCAACTTCAGTCGGGCCGGGTGATAAGCCATGTCTCCTGATGGCTCTTGTTTTAGTTTGGACATAAGGTTGGACCGAATTTAGTAAGATATGGGAATTGTTAATTTCAACAGGATAACGCTCTTTCCCACTTACGGCTTCTCGCAACAGCATTAAGTCCAGATCTCAACCCTATTGAACATTTTTTTGAATTAAGAACAGTGAAGATTCTGTCGTGTCCGAGTCGTAAAAGTATCCCCATGAACACTATCAACCGCATTATGTACTCCATTGCACAAACTAAATATAAGTTGTCATTGTGACTGCCAAAAATTGCTAAATCAAGTATTGAGGTAATACCATGCTTCAGTTAACTTTATGATCACGTGTTGCCATGGTGATTAGAAAAGATGCCTGGAGTCAAGAGAATCAGCTTTTTGTTATTGCTTATCAATTTTGTTATTTCTATGCTAAAACATCAAATTTTATATACCTTCTTGGTTCGCGTTTCTTTTAATGTTCAGTATTTATTTAGGACAATATTCACTTTGAACTTGTCTTGCACTTTTTAGCTTTCTTATTCAAATGTCATATGCCAATTATTATACATATGCACATTTATTAAAAAACGGTTGCAATATGAAGATCGCATTGTGGGCAATTTTGTAATGAATATTCACCTATCTTTAATGTTACTCGGTTATGAAATAGGATCCATTCCCATGTCTTTAATAGCAGATAAGCTAACAAATTGCTTTAAAAATTGTATTCAAGATTATTTCCGGGTTTTGATAAACAGATATAGCCTGGGGCATCACCTTAAATTCACATGATAAAGTGGTTGGACTGTTACATCGATAATGTATTTTTCTTCATGTCAGTTCAGGTATGCTTCTGAAGAATGTTTTAGGCAAATAACTTGATCTTACAAATGTTACAAATATCAATGCAAATAATATATAATAACTAGATTAGCGTTTGCGGGATACCGGAAAAGCAGAGCAGCCCTGGAACTACGGGTTTCGCCTTACCCTGTTCAGCCTTTTACAGGCCTCACCAAATTTCTCGTGACCTTGACCTTTGACACTCAAAGTCACACAATCAATGAACACATTTCATTGAGTATAACATTATTGTCATGAAATAAAGTGTTAAAAATTAAATTAATCCATTTTCTCCATATATGTTGACCTTGCTGTGACCTTGACCATCGACAGTTCGTACCCAAAACTTTTATAAAATTTTGTACTTCTCAAGAGATAATATATACAAAATCTAAACTTCATAGCACAAATTTTTTCAAGTTATTGTGTTTACAAGGAATTGCAATAACTCATATCTCATGACCTTGACCTTTGACCTTCAAGGTCACACAATAATTGAACACTTTTTATTGAGTATAACAATCATGTATAGATTAAAAGTGATCATAGTTAAAATGAAGCATTTTCGCTAAACCATGCTTAAGAATATCAAAAGTATGTTTTTCAGAATAAAACAAAATGAAGGCTGTTCGTACCAAAACCGATAATTTGAAATTCAGAATCATTATACTGAATGCAGATCAGCCGCAATAAAACGATTTATGACGTGACTATCTACATTGTACACTGAATCCAAAGGTCATCTTAGCTTCACGGCTTGTGTTATTTACAGTCTGTCATTCACTGTCAACCTATTGTTAAAGAGACAGTTCTATTGAGGTATCTTTTGAGGATGCGAAATTCAAGAAGTCGCACTTATTTATTCTTTGTCAAATTGCTATAATCTAGAAGAATTAAAATGTTACCTTCACTTGCATTAGTATCTTTTAAATTAAGATTTAACTAATCATTTAATAATAATATATAGGTATAAACAGGGAAGTACTTCTGATTTTGTTTTCACTAAAAATACCCGATAGGACTCTCCCTTTAAAGAGACACTGTTGAGGTGTCACACTTGGTGTAATTTTAACACTATTTGCTGAAAAGTATGTTTGTAATGTAAATCGGAGGGACAATCTAAAAGTTTAAAGGGGCATATTTTAAATATTTCACTGATTATTGTAAGTTAATGCTAAATGTATTATTTTGACAGTGTCAAAAATCTCATTACAAAAGCCAATCATCCAGAGTCAGAGGACAGAGTATGAGTATTCACATAAAATCCATTGGTGGCTATTTTTGTGTGAACACCTTTAATTCATTTTGTGTAAGAAAAAGGAATCGCATGGCTAAACTTTACGTTATATGTTTGAATCATTATTGCTCCATTTAGTTTAAATACATTGCCTATCAATTTGAACCATATATTTTCATTTTCCTGACATCACCTTATAATCCCCCTAAAACGTGCTACTGCCCCTTTAAAGTCGCGATTATTATGATAGAAAACAGGATAATGACATTCGTCAACAAGCCAATCGAATATTATTTGTCAACTTATCTGAAACAGGCAAAAGATGAAAAATGAGTTGATAATATTTAATTTTTTCATATAACTACTTTTCATGCTTATTATCATTGAAAACTTACGATTGTCGATAATTTGACAATTTTGGAGGAATTTGTGAGATTCCGCAAATGATTACCGTTATAATTGACATGTACGAAAGCCAAATATTGTACCATGTAATCATAAAGTGTATCTGAGAATTTTTTATTTATCTTATGACTTTATTATTAAATCTTCAAAGTGCGAGATGCACCATTGTTTTATTAGTTGACGTTTATAATCATCAACATTGATTTCATTTACTTCCTGCTTTCTCTCCAAAGTGTGGCTACTATAGAGTTGTTTCTACCCACGTTGCCTCTCTTACAAGTTCTTAGATTATGTTAACAAAATAAAATCCTAATTGCACAACTTATTTTGGTTGAACCAACCACTGACGTTGTTTCAAACTGATCATTTTGTCTGTTCCCGATAATCTTTGACAAACTAGACTGCCATCATCTGTGCGATGCGCACATGTTTCTAACGCGACAGTAAGTAAGGCATGCGAAGCGATACTAGTAGAATATTCGTAATGAATATTTTCACTGATTTTAAGAAAACCGCTTAACATTCATGATTGCTCTCATTTTAGTAGCCTCTAAATAAACGTTTCAAAATAAAACGAATAAAATTAAAATTATAAAATAATATGGATAATTCTCATTGTATATGATTTGGAATAGCTCCTCTTTCCTATCATTATAATTTCATACGCATTGTTTATACACTTAAATTACGAGAAAGCATGCACAATGACATAATGAATTGAGAAAATGAAAAATTCAAAATCAAGGAAATGTAATAACTATAATGAAATGCTCATGTTAAGACATGGTAGAGTTAGGTCAATATCATTAGAATAAGATCATAATATCTTATTCATAGTTTTTAATGAGGTTAAAATAAACATAAATAAACGTCTTATATGGACGGACGAGAAAAAAGTTCTAGTGAAATAAATCTATACCTTTGTTTTACTGTATTACATTGGAATTTCCCTGAATGACAATCATTGTATTAATCGCAATCTCTATCAATGTTCAATTTGAACTAATTCCGATTTCCTTATGTAATAAACATATTTATTAAACTCGTGAATGATTTGGTATCAAACTCGCTTTCGCTCGTTTAATACAAAATCATTAACTCGTTTAATCAAAATAGTATTAAATGGAAGGTCGTTTAGTATCCTATATTTGTTATATGCATACGAACAAATCATTCAAGTAAGCTGTGTTACGTGAAATCGGTCACAACAAACCGTTGCAATATTGAATAAACACAACGTTTCACTTGAGAAACTTTCAATATTCAGCGCTCGGGTTTAAAGACTTTAAATTATCATATCTAAGAGTTTAAGTAATCCAGATAAACCAGTATCAAATCCTTTAAATCCGTACTATTTGAAATCCAACACGAGAATTTGATCTTGTACATTATAACAACTTGTCAAGATGGCAGAAATACTCACATTCTGATACAGCTCCATTGCAGGCCGCGTGTGAACCCAATATGAAGCGGTGTTATTCCATAGTCAGTTGAGTATTATCTAAGCATCCCTGCGGTTTTCAAGCCTATATACCTCTTGGCGTGAATAAGTTAGTGTCCTTATTAATGCAAATTATGTATAATTCAAGGACGAAGGGAAATAAGCGTTCAGTATTATCATGATAAGTTAGTGTAGCGTAGATTTATCAAAATGCTTGGAAAGATGTAAAAAACTTAAGTTATATTTAAATATTTGTAAAAAAAATTATAAAAGAAAGCATCCATACAAGTGATTCAAAAATAGTAAAGTATAAATAATTATTTAACCATTTGTACTATATGTATGTTTAATAGTAGTATTACCTGAACCAATTCTTTAAAAAATGGTATTGTTAGTTTTTGCGATTTAAATTTTTGTTCTCAAACTCAATTTAAAAAATAAAAACGTCACATTCTTCTTGATATAAAACACACATACATAAAACTGAACAATTTGTCATTGTTTTTATATCAGTGGTTTCTGTTTTTATTCACTTCATTTTAAACAAAAATATTACCAAATGATCGACCAAAACTGAGGACAATAATGTAACCAACAGATAACCAGATAACCAACAAAAGATGTGTTCATGGACACATACATCACATATACTGGTCAAAAATAAATGATAAGTTACTCATACCATTTATAAGTTACAAAAATAATCTGTGCAACTAACGTTTGTTTGTTATCTTATTGCTAGGAAATCATCGATGTATGACATATTTCCGATAACGTCCCTGTATGAATCATCAATTCTAAGCAGACGCACTCGAAAACAGTTTGGCCTAGCTTAACAAAACTTAGTAAGTTGACAACATGTAGTTGTGCCTTTTGGGATTTTCAACTTTCTGAAATATTTTTTTTTATGGAAACGCAGCTTAGAATTGCATTTCCGGAGCAGAATTTGAAAACCATTAGAGCTAGCTCAATGAAATATGGTGTATGACATGTATTTGTGCCTTTTGGAAATTTCAACTTTCTGGAATTTGTTATTTTTCCGGTTTCCATGGAAACGCAATTTAGAAATGCGTTTCCGGAGCAGAATTTAAAAAACATGAGGGCTAGTGCAATAAAACTGTTTATAAATATGCCTTTTGGTGTTTTCAAATTGCAGGGAGTTTAAACTCGATGATATTCCATTCTTCATTCCAACATTACCATTAATTTATAAAATGTATCTCAAGGAATGAAAATGTTTTAATCAAACAGCATATTCAATCAAACAGGGTGGTTGTTTTGCTCTCTCTTCACATTAACATTGGTTAAACATTTACTAATTAAAAAGACCTAGATGTGGTTTATCATAGTTTTATGATGGTTATTAACAGTCAAACAAAATTAGCTGCATGTATGCATACAATATTATTCACGCAATTAGTACATTAAGATATTTGCTAAAAGTGATCATTCAACTTCAGTCGGGCCGGGGGCATAAGCCATCTCTCCTGATGGCTCTTAGTTTTGACATAAGGTTGGACCGAATATAATAAGATATGGCAACTGTTGATTTCAACAGGATAACGCTCTTTCCCACTTACGGCTTCTCGCAACAGCATTAAGTCCAGATCTCAACCCTATTGAAAATTTTTTTGAATTAAGAACAGTGAAGATTCTGTCTTGTCCGAGTCGTAAAAGTATCCCCATGAACACTATCAACCGCATTATGTACTCCATTGCACAAACTAAGTCGTCATTGTGACTGCCAAAAATTGCTCAATCAAGTATTGAGGTAATACCATACTTCAGGTTACTTCATGATCACGTGTTGTCATGTTGATTAGAAATGATGTCTGGGGTCAAGAGAATCAGCTTTTTGTTATTGCGTGTCAATTTTGTTATTTCTATACAAAAACATTATATTTCATGTAGACCTACTTGATTCGCGTTTCTTTTAATGTTCAGTATTCATTTAGGGCTGATGTTTGTTTTGGAAGTGCATATGGTGCCTTATAATATTTCTCTTGAACTTGTCTTGCACCTTTTAGCTTTCTTATTCAAATGTCATATGCCAATTATTATACATATGCACATTTATTGAAAAACGGTTGCACGATATGAAGATCGCATTGTGGGCAATTTTGTAATGAATATTCACCTATCTTTAATGTTACTCGGTTATGAAATAGGATCCATTCCCATGTCTTAATAGCAGATAAGCTAACAAATTGCTTTAAAAATTGTATTCAAGATTATTTCCGGGTTTTGATAAACAGATATAGCCTGGGGCATCACGAAGCAATGCTGTTTATTGTCGAGTCGCCTCCAGTTATGAATATTTTATCATATCTTATATTGATAAGCTTTAATATGGAAACAAAAACAGATTTTAATACGTATTGAATTAAATTAAAATGAATTTAAAAAATAGTTCAAAGGTAGTAAAATGAATTAGAAAAATAAAGTATGAACCTTGTGATCTGGCAAATACTTAAAAAGAAAGAAATGCACGATCATCTATTATTGATATTCATACAATATTTAATGTGATGTATGCTTAAATTCACATGATAAAGTGATTGGACTGTTACATCGATAATGTATTTTTCTTCATGTCAGTTCAGGTATGCTTCTAAATAATTATTTAGGCAAATAACTTGATCTTGCAAATGTTACACATATCAATACAAATGATATATATATAAATTAATAAAGCTAGTTTAAGCTACAATCAAACATCATTCAAAACAGTATGTATGAAGTGAGGTGAGGTGATGTGGGGTTTAATGCCACTTTTAAGAGTACATGTATCAGTATGTATGAAAACTTTCAAATGTTTCAAAACTTTGCATATTGTTTTAAAATACACTTCAGAGATGCAAATATTTAATCTTTTAATGTTTAAAATTAACTAAAATCAATTCAACTTCTTTAAATAAACACCAACATTATTGAGTTTTTGAAATCTGTTTATTTTCACGAAATTAGTCAGACAACATGTTCAATTTATCACAGACATGTATCACCAATATAAACAAGGCACTATATGGAACAATCTGATAATTAATAAACAATGTGAGTAGAATAATGAACATTTAATTAACAATGTGAGTAGAATCAGGATAATATAGTCATGGTTGTCTCAACAGTGAAACTCATCAACATGGTTGGAATTTTTATACACAAAACAGCAGCTCTTTTCTTTGTTTATACTTAATAATTGTATTCTAGAGAATATTTTTTTCTCATAGGCATTGTAAACTTATCACATAAGCATAGCTACATCTATTGTTAACCTATGCTCCTCACAAAAACTTAAGCAACAAGAACATTTAAAAAAGAATGGGTATATTATTTTTCTAGGTAGCCATACATCAACACAAAATTGTAGGCAGAGAAATATTTAAGAAAATAACCTTAAATCAGATCATTGACCACTTTGCTTGACCATAACCATCCTAAAAACATGCAAATATGACAAATGCTTGTGTTACGAAATGTACATGTTGCTTAATATTTTGTGAGGAGTATATATGACATTGTAAAGTCAGATACATCAGATGTGTTGAATGTAACCTAATAAAAAAATCTCCACTGACCAGTGGTCAGAAAAAAATGATCACCAACTTATGGTCATTTTGTTAGTAGAAATCAATATAGAATAGGGATTAGATATTTCGTTAAGCTTGTTTTCACTCTTAATTTCTACAATGATATAAAAAAACCTGGGAAATCAAAAAAATTTGCTTAATTTATAGGGTTAATTTTTTATTTACTGGTTAAGAAAAAGAAAAATCTTGACGAAAATGTACATCTAAGGTGATTGTGATGTATGAATGTAAGATTTTTTGCAATGAAATGCATAATCTAATAAAATAAACTGATGAAAATAATTATGCAATGAAAAAAAAAAAGGTGTTAAATGTGATCTCTTTATGTATAAATTTTTTTAGTGCCTTATAAAGTCATACATTTCATAAAGAATCAACCATAATGCAATAACAAGAAAAACTTACAGAATTTCCACAAATACAATCATATGTCATTAAA